>JAECUM010007321.1:0-56247 GCA_016617855.1 Megalonaias nervosa | reverse complement strand
TATACAAAGAAAGTGACAGTCTTAATGACCTAAATTATATACCCAACGTCAGTATCGGTCGGGTATACAATTAACACTGCCTATTCAATGGCTTAAGCTGATCATCTTCCTTCGTCGCCATGGTGGTTCTGCCAACCAGAGCTCTACCAACGCTTAGTTGTGACGTCATACAGGGAATCACCGATGTTCCCTATATGACGTGGAAATGACGTTACTTATCAATAATGACGGCTACTGTAGTATTTCGTATGTGCTTTTGATCATTAGCAGAAAGTCCCGAGGTTGTTCCGATTGTTCATTTACTCAATAAATGTCTGACAACCAGTCGAAGATTGAATGGAAAAATGGCGGGGGTAGACAAGAAAGGAGACGCAAATTCGTATTATGAAAATGGCCAGGACTCTTTATCCAAAGGAGGTTCAACTGGCCAGAGAGAAACAACGAAGAAAGAAGGGCAGGAAGCAATCGAAATGCCCGATATTGGGGATCGTTATATGGTTCAAAGAGCAGATAAATCATGGCGTAAGATATTTTGAATTCAGAATTGCGATTGCGAACAATTAAATTTATTTTCCACGTGAAACAGTTGTGTCAGTTTCTCTATTGTTTAGTCCGTAGCGAAAAGCAGGATAACTTAGCATTAAGGGAATATTTTTTCTGAAGCTGAAATCCAACAGGCCGGTTTGAACAATTATCGTATTCGCTAATCATCCCGTTTACTACCCACCCACCCTATCGATTTTGAAAAGGAAAAGCATAAGTGATTAAAAAATGCACAGAACGTCGCCATTTCATTCATTGATTTATCATTTCTAACTTGATTGTCGCCAAGGGGACCCTAACACTCTTGACTTACTGGCATTTCAAAGCAAACAGAAGTTCCCGATGTAAACAAGCAGACGGACTGCTCGCTGTCCTTTTCTTGTTTCTAGAATATTCCATTTTAGTAGAACCTGTGTCGTACGTGACCGATATTTGCAATATCTAGTTTAATATTTCTAAAATAAATTGAACAAATAATGAGGAGGAACTCTGATAGACATGTGTTTAAAGAGATGTAACTTCAAAATTTATGGAATTATTGAGATTATCAAAAACAGCGAACTGCATCACATCTTTTACTTGAAAAGATTGTCCATGCAAATATGGTGACCATGTTGCAAAAGAAACTCCCATTTGATTCAAAACGCCAACAAGTTGACTTTGCTTGGAACCAGGATGGTGACAATCAGGTTAGAACTTAATGAAGTGACGAAATTTTGTGCATTTTTTAATATCCTTGAAGCCTTTTGTTTTTAAAATTGGTAGCGAGCTACAAACAAATGCCAGGGTGGTATATGAATTCTGTAGTCCTACAGTGTAAGTCATCAACTCTGATATTTATGATGGGAAGGATTAATGTCTTACTGCCTGCAGAAGCGGTGATGTGTTTCATCAATCAACCTCGCAACTAGAGGCCAGGTTTTCACAAACTTCTCCCATATTGACACTGCTGTAATCGATTTGGTTGGACTATACTTACTTTACCTTTCTTGATGAAATGAAATCCTGGCACAATTAAGTGGATGCTTTTTCAGGATCCATTGATATACATTTCAGTAGGGTGAAATGAAGAAATGCTGAAGTCAGTTGAAGTAGGAGTTATGTTTTTTAAGAAATAAATTCTGTCAAACCTGTAGCATCTTAAGTGCTTTGACAGATTTGTTTAATTAAAGAAACTTAGCTCGACTTCATCTGACTTAAGCATTCACAACTACCATCACATTTGAACCAGCAGAAAATGGATCTTGAAAATGCATCCACTTGATTGAACCAGGATATGTTTCCATCAGGAAAGAGATGACAGGTTAAGTAAAGTACCATGGAAGCAATTGCATTTGAAACTGTACAGTAGTGTTTGACCTGATCTGACTTAGCAACACGCTTCACAGCGCCAATTGTCCTGGCAGTAAGATGTCACCCCTTTCCATGATATATATTGGTGTTGACATCTTATAGCTATGCGCAAGGTATTTTGAAAAAAGGCATTTTCAAAGTGTGATATTAACTTCATTGGATTTATCATGGTTTCATTATTACATATTTATATTTTATTCCCCCATAAATCCTAAGATATTACACCAGGAGCTGTAAAAAAATTGAAATCTAACAAGAACTGGTCGTCAAAATTTCTGACCTTTTGAGATCAACAATTTTCTCAACAAAGGGGAATTTGCAATAATTTAAGAAATGGAAACATTTTTTTAATACTTTAAACTAAATAAATGAAAAAGTATCAGCGAATTTGTACAAGTAAATAAAAAGATACATTTAAAACGTATTCAGGTTTTTTCCTAAGTATTGTGATTTGGAGTGAATTTTATCTGATTTTGCATTATGATTCACATAAATTTGATTTAAGCAAAAATATAAGCACAGTCAAGGTGAATTAACAATACGAAATGCGTCTTATTATACATTGTTTCAATTTCACTGATATTTGTTCCTTAAAACTGAGTAGCAAATTAAAAATTGAAACTATCCTTAACAACACTTTGTCAAGATGGTGAAGGGTTAGGTGGTTAGGTCACATTTACAATAATGTAGGATGGTGCTGAAATAAGCCAAAGTAGCAGTACAAAAATTCTTTATCTCGCAGGGTGGCGGTAAGTCCTATTAAAATTACATATCTAGTGTTTCAAAAGTTATGAATTTGCTATATGGTATGCTGATTTTGGTCAAAAAAGTTGATATAAATTTGCAGCGTAACATATTTTCAAGCTGTGAGAATGATGTCGCAAAGTATTGGTACTACTTCCATCATGCTGGCAATGCATCTTCCAGTTGGATTACATGTATGACCCACTTAATTCAGAACTCAATTTCATGCAAAGCGCGTTAGCTGATATTTTAAAAAATATGGAAAATGGTGAAAACGTTGATCTTTCTAAAAATGTATGTGTAGAGCACATATATGGCCAAATAAGGGGATAAAATGCAATTGAATTATTTCTTTGTGCCTTTACTCACTGTAAAATGCATGCTAAAAAATTAAAATACTGCCAGATGCATAAGATTTTGTGATTTTGCTTACATGAAAACCAATAATTCCATGCAAGATGTTATGACCTTGACACAGGGTATGGTGCAGAAAATGACCTGTTTTGGTCTCTGGGCCTAATGTTAATTTTCAAAAGCATTTTAGAGTTATCCCTTTCTTGCTTGCGCATAGATATCTTATATTTTAGAACTAAACAATTTTTCAGCAGAAGTTTGACATTAGATAATGTTTCCTTTTTTTAGAATTGTACAGACTATATAACAAATACTTGGAGGTACAATTGCCATATTTATCAATTAATTACACCATTCATACTTTGCTGGTCAAGGACCAGTTCTTACTGTGTACTTGTCACTTGGGCTAATATGTTGTGAACAGATTTGAATTTTTACTTTTTATACATACCTTTAGAAGATCATTTTATGAGGTACTTTCCAAGGTATGCATAATATGTAAAAGTTCACAGTATATTAGAGACGTATTATCCCATTAGTGACAGTTGTTTAGTAGCAAGAATGACCTCCAGCAGGATGTAATTATTACTTACATCAGTGATCCCCCTTTAGGAAAGTCATCCCTCTCATATGGCCACTTTCCTCTTCAGAAGGGGTGGCAGCATAAGAGGGGAACCACTGTAATTTGCATATCGGAAACATAGATGACAGTTTGCTTTAAAATAACTTATTTTAAAAAATATAACTTGAGAAATATTCAGGAGCGATGTATATACCATATTTATTGAGTGCAGCAGTTTAGAAAATGGCCAAATAAAAGTCTCAGGCGTATTAATCATCTTGTTTTCTTCCAGATGCAGCCGAAATCATTCAGACACGAACAAATGAACAGGACAAACCAGAGTTCTACGTACATTATGATGGCTGTGAGTATTAAACATCAGGTTATCATTTAATATACAGTAGCATATGTCCTCCTGTTTACCCATTGATAAATATTTGAAAACAATGCTCCATTCCCTATTTTTAGCTCAATTGGCCAAGTCATTTTAGTGTCATGCTGCATCTGTCATGCATTGTTCATCCCCCGCAACACACACACACACACACACACTTCTTTTTGCATGTTTGGGTATATAGAATGTCCAGTGCACCGTCATACATGTTTAAACAGGCAACTAATGGAGGCTGCCTATTTGCTCAAAGAGACCTTTGAGAGGCAACTAATGCGGCAGCCTTTATGCCCAAGGATGCCTCATGTGATGATATTTCAGCAGAGGTCTTTGGCTTTTTAAGTGAGTGTGGTTTACATAAAGCATTATAAATTTTATTTGATGGATTGTACCCCTTTTGCCTTTTTCTTTATTTTGTGTACCTTTCTTGGGACTGTATAGTTAAGATTGAGCTAATGTGCCGTTAAAACTTATAGATTTACATACATATTCATGCTGTTTTACATCCGTAAATATCTGCTGTTTGTAATTTCTTCTTAAAGAAAACACTGAAGCGATTCCAACAGGGTTTTGCAGAGGGCATTCTGCAATGAAATATTTAATTTGTGTACCATTATGCTGATCCATCATCCAGTATTGCTAATGTTACTCAATGCAGATAGACCTTTCCTTAACAGAATTAGACTACATTTGAAAGAAAGTATCTTATTATCACTGTCTTCAATTTTATACAAATGATACAGACTTGACATCAGATATGGTGGCAGATTCTAAATATAGAAATACCAACATCTTGTGCCTCCTTGAATCACTCCTCTTTTGATGCTACTGTGCCTAGCACATTTTTCCCCGGGGTAAAAAAAAAATTCAGAAAAATATTCTTGAAATTGATTTGTGCATCTAATTGAGCCAGTTTATCCATGTACTTGAAGTGATTAGTACATTATAAATGTTTGAAAAAAACCTACCTGCCCTGATTTTAAAAACAGTGCAATAGGAAGTAGAAAACACCTTTTTTGGCCTTAAAATACAAGATGCATAAAATTTAGATAATACAAGTCACCAATAATTGGAAAAAAGTACTTTTTGGGGAATTGCAATAAGTGATTTGAAATTTAAACTGAAGAAATTTTGAATTTTATGGAAATAGTAAATTCTTTTAAGTCTGAATCTTCCAAAGTGTTTGTAGATGCTAATCTTGAAAATAGGTGACTTATGCTCATTATGAAAGTCCATATTATTTCCCTTCTTTAAGAAGATAAAATAATAGATAAATTTGTTTATCTCTCCTAGTATGTAGCCCATGGAGATAATTAAGCTTGTGTTTGGATTACAGAAGCATGGAATTTCTTAGTTCACATGTGAATTTTTGATGGGGTTCTACATAATTGCATGTAATTTGTCTTTAAATGAGTTCAAAAGATGATTACAAATATGAGTATTGGGTAGCAACCTTCTATACATATGTATTTTTTTCTTGTTAAATGGCATGAATAGTGCATTTATATACACATTACTATAGCATTCATGGGTGGTGGGTGGAGCTGCCAACTTAAGCAATGTAGTCAGTGTATTGGAGGGAAATGACAGGACTTAGGTTGAATATTTCTCCTGAATCCCTCTCCGGTGTAAGTCCTAAATTTGATTGATTGTGGCTGGTTGCGGGTTAAAGATGTGGACACTTCCAATACACTGGTTGATACCAGATGTAATTGCTTCTGTATGTTCATTTAGAGACATAATGCGATATAACCTTGAAGTTGACCACTGGAACCTTTTCAACTAGCATCTACCTGTTTTGAATTTACTGCATACAGAGTCAAGTTTGAGGTGTGTAATGGGGGTCATCACAGCTCATGCATTATTGAGAATACTCCAGTCTAAGCTGATTTTGTTTCTGTTCATTGATATTATGTACTGTATATATTATTTTATAGGTCGAGTCAAACTGCAAACAGTCACAATCCTGATGTACTATAGCATAATGTGCCTCCAGATCAGGGTTTATGCTGTTTGTTCTACTGATTACTCCTAACAACCTGCATAGACCCAGATTTGCTGGCACATTATGTGGCAGCAGATATGAGTCTGTGCAGTTTGCAATTGGACTTGTCTTGTGAGTGTATACAGTAGCTTTCTATCTGAAGTTCAAGCCATGGATTGATTATAAATGATTTACAAATTGGTTTCTTGTGTCAGTCAACCGTCGACTGGATGAATGGGTTGAGATTGATCGGTTTGACTTGGGAAGTAAACATGAAGACACCAGCAGCAAGATGAAAGATGTCTCCATTCTGATGACAGATCTGAGTGATGGCACAGATAGGAAAATCACTAGAAATCAGAAAAGAAAGCATGATGAGATCAACCATGTTCAAAAGGTACTTATATACACCTCTCCCTTGATAACTCATGCACAACGGGATCCACAAACATTGGCCACACTGTAAGCGAGGGTGCGAGTTACCAAGGGACCTCTAAATATTGAAAAAAATCTGCTTAGACATCAAGAAAACCGTGGGGGTGGGGTAGGGAACTGGGCTGTTTAATCACTAAATCCTCATTTTACAATCACGTCAATAATAATTGTTAATAACATGCTTTTTCTAATGAAGTTGTTAATTTTTCTGTATAAATAACATTTATTTTCAAAATGTGCAACATGTGAAAGATCGTTCCAACTGGTTTCAACAACCATCATGTGTATGCGAAAACATCTGTGTATTACATCACTGCTTTTTTGTTTTGTTGATTAGTCTGGTTCCCAGATTGGAATTTAAAAGTATAATGCCAAGTCGGGAGTAAAAGTAGCAGGGAACTAGACTAACTGTTGATACACCACCAAACTTCAAAGACTAGTAACATTTATTTAGTGAGACAGTCATCAATGTCGATACTCCATTTTTTTTATTGTTCAGTTAATACAATATTGATGTCGTGATTTCACCGGAAGTTATAGCGAAACTTCTTATCATCCTTGAGGATCTCTGTAAGTGCCAGTTTAGGAATTCTCTGAAACTTACTTGCCCACAATGGTCCTTATCTGTGAAACCAAGCTCTTTATTTTACAAAGTATTTGTTCTGCTTGGTTGCCTTGAATCTTTGATCACAGTTATGAATGAGTCAGTTAATTTAAGGTAGTTTAATTATGTTACATACACAATAACATTTATAACAGTATTCAATTGATCAACTGAAGTGAGTTCACCCGTCATACGACTGGGGCCGCTAGATTTTAAGCATGTAGGATTTGCATGCCTTTTAACTTTTAAGACATAATTAACGTGATAATAGAAAGGAGGCCAGCTTTTAATTTGCAACAATACAATACAACTTGAATATCTTTAATTACGGTCTACTAAGAATGTAATTTGGAAAGGAAATGTAACCAATTATATGACTTCTTATTAAAATTTGATAATTTCAAAATGTTGATTAAAATTTCCAGGTCCTATCTACCATTTTCGACCATAAAACGAGTGATATATCATTGATTCAGTTATTAGTTTCGATTGCAATTTTCTTCAAGTTCAAGAAATAGGGATCAATTTTTTTGGGTGTTTTCTGGTTTTAAAAAAATGGGATCCACTCCTAACCCCATGTTATAAGCAGGTTCATGAGTTATCAAGGCGCGAGTTATCAAGGGAGTGGTGTTTCATCAGATCTATTTTACAGTTAAGATCCCGAAAAACGAATAAACAGTTTGTTGTCTTGTAATCAGGAAAGTCAGCATTTCTGATTTGATTTTTGTGATTTTTGTTGTTTAAACAGCACTTTTAAGACCATGATGGCTATAAATTGTGAGTTAATGGGAGCTCATTGCCCTTCCTAAGTTCACATTTAGGCAGCTAACCCAGGCTGGCCTAGGTGGTATCAGAAATGTGACCCATTGATTATGAGTTCAGTGTTCTACCATTTGATCTTCTGTGGTTCCCCTGATTATAATGAAACTTGGAATGTATGCTTATATTGTCAAGATCGCAAACAAATTTGATAATGAGTGAAATACTCTTCTGTTAATGAGGTGATCTTGCATTGGATTGGCTGAGCTTGTAAAAAGGCCATATTTCCGATTTTGACTAGATGTATTTAAGCTTATATCATCATGATCCTGTGTATTTTTTCAGCTATGGGTGACAGCCATGCATATTAATGTGGTGATCTTGCATCCAATTGGCTGAGCTTGTGTACACTACTATGGATACATTTTTTAAATTAAATTTGATCCGATTTACTGTGTGAGCTTGTATTACCAATATCCCAGGTGAGTTTGAGTTGCACAAATATTAATGATGAGTTTCCAAGTTAATAAGTCTTTGTTGCTGTTGGGAGTGGGGTGTGTTGGTAAGGGCATACTCAGTGATCCATGCTAACTGCACAGATCAAGTAACCTTGTATTGCTAAGTAAGGTGTATGTACCTTAATGGTGAGGCTATGAACAGTTGCTGAGTTATGAATATTGGCCTTTGCTCCCCAGGTGCAGGGAAGATTGTGGAGTGTATAAATGACTTGTCCTTTTTGTGTTGAGAAACATATAACTATATGCTCCAAGCTTTTCTATTCCCTCTAGAGTTTCAATACATGTGAAGCAGGGATCAGGCTAGACTTGAATTTTAGGGATAAGTGACTTCTTATTTTGGACAGAATAAGGATAAATGAGTATGAGAGCTGAACAGGAAGAAGTGGGAGCAAAGCAAGAGATGTGATTGATATATATATATATAGAGAGAGAGAGAGAGAGAGAGAGAGAGAGAGAGAGATTGCTTTTTACATTCTTGGATATAATGTTTTCTCTCTTACAGTGTTGCACTTTAATATCCCATGCCAAATTCCTAATTACTATGTATTCCAAAGGCTTTGTTTTATTGTTCCTTTGTTTCCATGTTTAATTGGTTATAGGTTATCGGTCCATCTGAGAAAATTAGTGCAATTATAACATTTTTATTACCTGACACACCAAAGCCAGATAAAAATGATGCTGGTTGTTCACATAATAGAAGGTTTAGCAGCAAAAGTGTAGGGTAACAAAAGAGTGGTAATCACAGATCATTCATACTCAGTAAATAACAAAGTCCTAACGCACTGCCAGGTAACAATTACATGATAATAACAACTCATTCATAATTGGTACTTTGGTGTCACATTTTGATTGTTCAGTGCAATTAAAGTGTAAAAAAAAGAAATTTTTGTTTTCAACTTTTTTGACTAAATTATTTAGAAATATCCTGTAGCTAATATTCTATACCTTTATGTTGACTAATTGAGTATAGCTTGAATTAAATATCTCTTGTTTTCATATTGAATCCTTATTGTTGTGAAAAAAATCATTTCTTTTTAGATGCAAAGCTGCAAATAAAAAATAAGAATAGAAGTAGCAATGTGCTCTATTCTAAAGATACCTTGCAAGTCTTAACAAAAAAAGTGCATGAAATAAATGTCATGCATGGCATGATTTTTTTCCCCACATATTGTGCTACTGACAGTTTTGGTAGGGTTTGGTGAGCAAACAGATATCATTACCTGTGAGCAAATGCTGCTGATGATGTTTGCCATTTTGCAGTGTGTGACGCCTACTTTGGTCAGGTAATGAGGACGTTGATTTCTTTGATTATGGTAATTCTGATAGATTGTCCCACCTGTGATACCAACCACTGAAATGTAAATTTGTTGTTCCATGAAGATATTGCTTGTGAAATTAGTGATCGCCAGGAAGCAGCTGAGTTGTTGATCAAAAGCAGTTTTGAATAAAAATGATTTTTATGATTCACTGGCTGGAATATGTGCATATTTGTTGATACTTTCATTGGATGATAGCACTTGTTGTTTTTTTTTAAATGATTGCATGCATTTGTTTGAAAATATTTTAACATTTTAGCATTCTAGTATAAATTGTTTACTGCATGCATTCCAAAGTTATCAACATGGGCATTTATATAAAAATTTTGAAGAAGACCCCCCCCCCAATTTGATATAACATTTCTCAGCTAGAATGTTCTTAAATTCCCTTTCCTCTGTGGAACATTACTGTGTGTGTGTGTGTGTGTGTGAGAGAGAGAGAGAGAGAGAGAGAGAGAGAGAGAGAGAGAGAGTGTGTGTGTGTGTGTGTTGCTTTGGTTCTCTTGATGGTACTGTTCTCTATTTCTCTTTATGCACATTTGCATTTAACATCGGTTTTAAGTAGTACTTAATCTTCAGGTACAAGATTGTATGTGTTGTATGTATATTATAAACACATTTTTGTATCATATTCATGTGCCGTGTTTCAGTATATGAAAGTGCATATGTTTGGGTGGAGATGTATTGTGCAGTGTTTTGGCCATGTGACTTAAAAAGAGCACAGCAGAAAGTATTTATACATTTTAATTAATTTTAAATGATAGGAGTACCTAGATTACAGTACTGAAATTACAGATAGGTAAAAAATGCTTGATCAGTCCATCATAGCAGTCACCAATTGTGGAGAACTACTCACAAATACCTTTCATTCAGATAGACCTATAATGGCTTCCCTCTGGTTCATAGTCATATTTTCGATGTTAAACTTACAAAGTATTCTTTTTAGGTCAATTGCCACCACTGATTTCATCCAGTGTACAATGCACCATGCTATTGGTTAGTTGGCATTACATAACTAAGGGAGGCAACACATGAAATCCACTAGATGTTGCTAGGACAAAGCATTGATATAGCTGTTTGGTCTGCCAAGGTGTAGATAGGGTTATCGGAACCTTGGCTAGCGAAGATAATAATGGCTAGTTTGTCTAGTCTATATACGTTAAGCTTATTGTCTAACCTGTTATGTAGATATTACTTGAAGCATATTGTCTAGCCAGTACATGTCTAGTTATTGTCTAGGCTACATACGGCAAGCCTATTGTCTAGCCTGTCTATAGCTGGAAATAATAGACATACATTAACTAAAGGTTATTGTGCAGCCTATACATAGCTAGCTTATTGTCTAACATGTACATGACTGGAAAGAATGGATGTGAATTTGCTTGAGGCTTATTGTCTAGCCTGTACGTGATTAGATTATTGTCCAGTCTATACATGGTTACCTTATTCTCTATTCTATACATGGCTAATTTTTTGTCTAGTTTATAATGGCTAGCCTGTACATGGCTAGAAATAATGGACATACATATTGCTTTTAAGTTTATATTCTAGCTTACATATGGTTAGCTTATTGTCTGATCTATGCATGTTTAGGTTATTGTCTAGTCGATAATGGCTAGCTTATTGCCTAGTCTATACATGGCTAGCTTATTGTCTAGCCTGTACATAGCTGGAAATAACATAGATATTGCTTGTAGCTTATTGTCTAGCCTATACATAGCTTGTTATTGTGTAGTCTGTACATGACTAGCTAATTGTCAGCTTATACATGGCAAGTTTATTGTCCAGCTTATACACAGATATTACCAGTTATGATAGCAGTGGCACTGTAACAAAGATTCTGCATTACTTTTGTTCAGGAGTAATAGAATCTGTTCTAGAACTGAGAATTGATGGCGAGGCAAAATCCTACCCTCCATTTGAAAAAAGGGTTTGATTTCTGAACATAGAAGGAATTTCATGAAGAAATAGCGGTAGTGCTTGAAATATGATGCATGATTTTCATGCAGTTGATTTTTTGCCACAGATTTTCAGAAATTAGTGTTATCCTGCAATTGCAGAGCCAACTGAACTCTGCTCTGGGCAAAATTTAAATATTTATAAACATTAAAATTTTTTATCAGTGTTTTTGTTTTCATTTTTTCTACAGACATATGCAGAAATGGACCCGACCACAGCTGCCCTGGAGAAAGAACATGAGGCTGTAAGATTGTAGATTTATTTAACAAAATATCTGTCAGTGGTATGATCAGTTTTGAAATTACATTCTTAGGATTTAATGTTATTGTTACGAGTCTATGCTCTTAAAATAAGTAACAGAAAAGAGTGAAAGACAACAAGCTTTGTAAAATTTAACAGATAATTTATTTCCCTAGAATACTAAGTAAAAATGAGAAAAAGAACTTATGTTATTGTGAATTAAAATCCCAAAGTAATTTGAGAATTACAGACACAAGTCCTAATAATGTAAAGTCCTGAATAAAATTCAGTAAAAGTCCCAAAGAAATCCAAAAACTGAAGTGGATGATGTGTCTGTGGTAACTATTAAAATGTTGATGTGTCATCAGTCTTTTGTTGAATCACAATAATATAATTCCAGGTTTGAATTCAGTATAAATTCCACTAAATGTCTTTATCCAAGAATTTTATCAGAGCACTTTTGCATTTCCAGAGAAAATAATCACTTGAATTCAGTAATTTGAAGAAAATAAAATTTCAGCCCAACTGGTCACAACATAATACAACTTGAAAGTGCTAAATGTTAAAGCACGAATGACCAAGTCCATACAGATACACTATATATATATATATATATATATATATATATATATATATATATATATATATATATATATATATATATATATATATATATATATGTGTGTGTGTGTATATATATATATATATATATATATATATATATATATATATATATATATAGTTCTCTACTTGACATCAGTTCACAATTAGCATTTTCTATTTAAAAAAATTACCTAATGGAAAATACCTTCTAGAATGATCCTGATGTTTACAAAACAGTAACCTGAATTATGTATAATTCACTTAAGAAACACCAAAACTTTGACCCAAATAAACATATTTACTTCTTCTATTAATAATGATCCTGATATCAAGCCCATACACAAAGAGAATAATTGAGCTATGTATTAGTTGTTTACATAAAATGAATTTAAAAAAAAAAGGTCAGTCAGGTCAAGCAGAAATGGACACAAGTTTGGACAAGGTCAAGTCCAGCATGCAATGTTACATTACAATAGCATGTAATGAAATAAAAAAAATCTTTAAAAGGTAACAAACAAACAAATTAAATATACATAACATTATGCTGCAGCTTTGAAAGATCTTGCATAACACACGTAGAAAATATATTACTGATTTCTTGCACATCTCCACCATTTCCAGCCACTTCTTTAGCTTTTAGATAAGACATAGCAATTAAGATCATAAATTGTATATAAATATATAAAAGATAGAATCTGAGACAGAGAGTTGAATATCCGAGTGACAATAGCATCATTTTAGAGGGATTTTGTCCATTAGTCATGCAATTACAATTCTTGAACTTTATGTAATTTAAAAGAATTTAGTAACAATAGGACTGAAAAATATACATGAAGATTTTTTAAAAACCCATATTTTTTACACATTTAGATTACCAAAGTTAAGTACATTGACAAGATTCAGATTGGAAAATATGAGATTGACACATGGTATTTCTCCCCGTATCCTGAGGAATATGGCAAAGTATCCAAGCTGTGGGTTTGTGAATACTGCCTGAAGTATATGAGGCTAGAGAGGTCCTACAGATACCATCAGGTACTTAATTATATCATTACTTTACCTGAAATGTCTTATGATTAGTTATTTCTATCTCAGGGTATTCCATAAAATTGGAAGTAGCAGGTAAAGATTTTAAGCCCATGGGGCTACTGGGGGCTGCAGAAAGTAGCTGTTTGCTCTGGCAGATTTAGGTGGACAGTTAACCAGCTTGCAGTCAGTCTGTTGGGAAATACCCTGCCATCTGCATGTTCATGCGTCTGTCTGTACTTAAGTTAGTTTTACCTGAAACCTAAACTCTTGATTGATTGAAAGAGAGAGTAATCCTATTTAGTAGGATACATCACAAGGATAAGCAGAATAATAACGAGAGTTTTGGATCTAGGGGGCTACAGTGAGTGTGTGGGTGAGGGACAAATTTGAGGAAATGGAGTTTGGAGGTTTGACTGACCTGAACATTAATCTGTTTGGATTGAGAGAATGTGATAAAATTTCATATTTCACAAGGATAAGTACATAACATTGTTGGTTTCAGATCATGAATGCAGCCACAAGGAAGTGGTATTGGTAAAAAACCACAATTTCATAGATTTAAAAATGTGTGGGTATTAATGATCGCTTCTGCCACTATTTAATTATATAAGAAAAAAACGAGACCACTCAGGGCCTTTCCTTCATTGGGGGAAGTTACATATACTTGTCTGTCTTTTCTACCAAATGTAAATTATACTTGTCCATCTTTGCTACCAAAATGTAAACTAGTCAATCTTTGCTACCAACATGCAAATTACCCTCACTGAATCTGAGTGTTGAGATGTGTAGAAACACTGATTTTTGACACTATTTGTTTGCATTTCTATTTGTTCAAACTATGTCCACACATCCAGTGAGCTGTTAGATGGATTTATCAATATGGCTCACAGATTCACTTGTCTTTAACAGTTAGACAGTTGCAAAAGCCAGTGCTTTCTTGGATCAGTTATACCCCCTGAATTGTTTCATGCTTTCTTCTGCAGATTTCCTTTGCACAGTTAATAATACAGCATCAAAAAGTACTGGAAACATGGTTTAAAATACTCTGTTTTTCTTGAAAAGTGCTTGAATTTTGAGACAAACATGTTTCATTAAAAAAACAATAATTTACTGATATAAATATCAAGCTAAGAAATGAATGATCGATTAAAAAAATTAGAAACCCAGTCTTCCTAACGTTTTACTGCCATTTTGGGTTGTTTACATATTCCATACATGGCAACCATTACGCTTTTGGAGTAATCATTACATATTTTTCTCCACTGCTTGCCTATTGATGGATTACATTTTACAATTAAAAAATAAAATAAAAATAAAGTAATAAAAATATTTTTTGTCATTTATATTGTCTCCTTATTTCCACTCATAAAAATTTTGGAATATTCTAAAAGAAAGACTGCTGCGTAATAATAGCGCCAGAGCTAATTCATCCATCATAGGTCTACATGTACTTTCCTAATTTTTTATTTATAGCCACTCTATATGACCCATTTCCAAGAAAACAGATGTGTTTCTTTAATTTGAAAGATTGTCTCATAGATTCAATATTTTGAAAATCAAGATAGTTTGTAGACCAGTCTTTACTTTTAAAGAAAATGGTGCTAGATGTGTAGCGAACAAGAATTTATGGTGTCTTGTGGATGAAAATTCTTAGAGTGGATGGATCTTTTTAAATTTAAAAACATGTCCGATCAGAAAAAGAACCAATCAACACCACTTTACAAATTTGAAAAGAAGAATATGAGAGTGGTATAATGCAGCACTTGGACTGAGCACAAAAGAATTTGTAGACTTCTTGATCATTCAGCGAAAGATATGTAGAGTAGTTGAGTGATGAATGTAAATAATTTGTCAGTATGTTTTGTGTTTGTATTCTGGTTCTAATCCACATGGAATCTGTCCATTTTGCCAAGAATTTTGACCTGATGAAACAGCCAGGTTAGTAGCAAGAATAAATGTACCTTTTTCATACAGTCTACTATAATTACGGCATGTAATATATGCCCAGATATTTTTGCCTCTCAGATTAGCAACAATTACGCTTTTACCTCTCACAGGGTTGGCATGTATGATGTTCTATAAGACTACCAGTTGGGTCAGTTACGTGCTTATAGTATTTAACTTTTTTTGGGATTGTAACCATGCTTTGTTTTAAGATGATGCTTTATTCATTTGGCCATTAGTGTTGATAAAAATATGTAAAGAACTTGGTGATGGGAAGCATATATTCAAAATACATGCTGTAAGGTAATACGTGCAGGTAAGGCCAAGTGATAATTTTGTCTAGTGTTTGTCAAAAGACATTGGATTAGTGGTAGCTGAAGTTATTTTAGTTCTGCAAGTCCTGCACTTTTATTGATGGTGGGGACAATACATTGACTTGCACATCGATCAGACAGGCCTCAAAATGGTATATGTTTGGCCCTGTTGAGCATAAAATTACTCAGAACAAGTAGAAAATTTAAAATAGGTTCTAGAATGCAGAATCATTATTTATTCAGTTAACATCGATGAAGAAATGCAGTTGAATTAGCCTGAAATGCTGGATTTTGGTGGGATCTGACTACTCTGCAGAATATGCTTGTGACCTTAGCTCTAGAATACCCACCATCAGTATAACTATGGAACTTAGGAAGCTATGGTAATCTTAGCTGTAGAATACCCACCATCAGTATAACTATGGAACTTAGGAAGCTATGGTAAACTTAGCTCTAGAATACCCACCATCAGTATAACTATGGAACTTAGGAAGCTATGGTAAACTTAGCTCTAGAATACCCACCATCAGTATAACTATGGAACTTCGGAAGCTATGGTAATCTTAGCTCTAGAATACCCACCATCAGTATAACTATGGAACTTAGGAAGCTATGGTAATCTTAGCTCTAGAATACCCACCATCAGTATAACTATGGAACTTAGGAAGCTATGGTAAACTTAGCTCTAGAATACCCACCATCAGTATAACTATGGAACTTAGGAAGCTATGGTAATCTTAGCTCTAGAATACCCACCATCAGTATAACTATGGAACTTCAGAAGCTATGGTAAACTTAGCTCTAGAATACCCACCATCATTATAACTATGGAACTTAGGAAGCTATGGTAATCTTAGCTCTAGAATACCCACCATCAGTATAACTATGGAACTTCGGAAGCTATGGTAAACTTAGCTCTAGAATACCCACCATCAGTATAACTATGGAACTTCGGAAGCTATGGTAATCTTAGCTCTAGAATACCCACCATCAGTATAACTATGGAACTAAGGAAACTATGGTAAATTTAGCTCTAGAATACCCTCCATCAGTATAACTATGGAACTAAGGAAACTATGGCAACCTTAGCTAGATCAATGAGTGAAAGTGCTCTGATGTACCAGGAAATATTTACAATAGGAATGAATTGGGAATAAATTTTTGCTTAAGCTTGAAAAACTGTAGGAGTTTGAACTCTGGCAGATGGCACTGCTGCCTTGGCAACTGATATAAATGAGATGACTGCATCTCTACCCCCATTCCCAAAAGTTCATTAAACTTAAGTGCCGTCTCCTAGACCTAGTTTTAAAAAAATATTCCTGAGCTGTTTAAAAAGGAAATACATTATTCTGAAATTATATGGACTGAAAATACCATTATGGACATTCTCCTCTTAAGTTTATATACAGTTAATTAGTGTTTGGAAATAAAATTTTTGTCTTTGAAAAGTGCATGAGTCATGCCAGTACTTGCTTATGGGATGGTCTGTTGTCCATCTTTCACTGTCTGTCCATCTGTTAGCAGAAGTTTGTTATCACTACTCCTCCTAAACTACTTGGAGGATTTCCAAGAAACTTTACTACACACATATTCTTTCTCATGGTCTAATTGGTCCTTAATGAAAATGGTGTCACCACAGTGGCCATCTTGTTGCTGCTTCTTTTATAACTCTACTGGTCATAGAACAGAAGTACTTATGTGATGGTCTGTTGTCTGTCATCCAAAATCTGTCAGTTACTGCATGTTTGTTATCACTACTCCTCTGAAAGTACTTGGAAGATTGTCATGAAACTTTACACGTGTTCATCCCATGTTGGTTCTAAATGAAAATGTTGCCTCTGACATCCAGTATGGCCACCACAGTAGCCAGCTTGAAAATCTTGTTACTATTCCTCCTGAATGAATGGTAGTATCAGCATGGAATTTTGCAAAAAGACTTCTAATTATAAATCTTAAATGAAAAGGGTGCTGATCTGATGTCCAATATTTCCAGCACAGCAGCCATCTTGAAAATTGCTACTCCTCTAGAACAAAATTTATTGTTGACATGGGTTTTTCAACAGAATACTCTTTATGGTGTCTGGTTGGTTCTAAATGAAAATGGTGCCACTTGCATATCCAGTACGGCCACCACAGTGGCCAGCTTGAAAGTGTGGAATTTTGATGTTAGTCCGAAATGAAAATGGCACTGATCTGACTTTGACTCGGACTGCTACAATATCTATCTTGAAAAAATCTTGTTATGGCTACTTCTTCTAGATGGCTGGTCATATCGATACTATGCTTTAACCAAAAGAATTATTATGTGTGGTTGATCGTAAATGGAAATGGTGCCAATCTGAAATCCAATATGGCCACCATGGCAGCCATCTTGAAAATCTTGTTATTGTTACATCTCCAAAATGGAAACTCTAATCAGCTTGGGGTTTCCACATGAAGACTTTTTATGATGTCTTGTTGGTCCTCAATGAAAATGGTGCCAGTCTGATATCCAATATGGCTGCTAAGTAGCTAATTTGAAAATTATTGCTGAAGAATATCAGAGATGGTTTCCACACTCGGTGGTTAAAAGGAAAAAAAGTTCTGTTTCCAGAAAAATTATTTTGAGCCAGTAGAGCATCATTCCCTTTGAGGGACTTTTGTTTCTTTTTAACTTGCACTCTGACTCCATGACAGCATTTGAATATTGTCCATGTATATTTCATTAATTTCACAAGAGGACACCTACAGTATTGGCATATTACAGACTTAAATGCACACTTTATGAAATGGTAGACTGAATGTAGTAAACATATTACCAGAATAAAATTCTGTCTGATAAGGTAAAGTAAAACTGGAATCTTATTCTGAATGAAAAATGTTAAAGTTCCAGGTATCCCAGTACTGTATATTATTGACAGTTCACGCAGCATATGGAATATGAAGTTTGCAGCTGTTATTTTCAGATGAAAAGGCAGTTTTTGCCATGTGTAACAGTTCTGCTCAAATAAAATGAATATCTTCCTTTATACAGTACAGCTCACATGTATTTTGGAACCCCATACAACATGATAGGAGAAATAATTCCACCACTTTTCGCTCTGCAATGGAGCAATAAAATACTAACAAATCACCACCACGCATTGGCTGGCACACCGATGGCATCTCCACTGTAGAGCGGATGATCTGCATTGATTGACATTTGAAAAGCCAATCAATAATAAAGATCACTCATAGAAAGACCAACATAAGTGATTAACAATCAATACCATTGCACCAATCAGTGATCTTTATTTTGATCATATATTTGGACAATAGAAATTAATTTGAAAAGTCTTGTATATTTTGTATGTTTATAAAACTTACACACTGACTTGATCAGAGGCCCACTTTGTTGAGCTTTGCTTGAACAGCATAAATTTATCCTACTGTTTAAATATGAAAAATAATCCTCTGAGGTATGGACAGTTAAATTCCAGATAGCAGCAGCTTCTGTTTAAAAACACAAACAACAAAAAAGAAAACACTGAATTTACACTTAAATGTGAACCATGTGTTTAGTCCTTAAGCAGTAATGGCCCATTAAGAGATTGAATATACTGCCACACTTGTACATAGGTAACTATCAGAACACGTGCAATATTGTTTCACATCAGTGAAATATGAATGTGATTTTGTTGTAAATTGTTTGACGTCTATCGTTCTTTTCACTCCAGAATACACTAATACTGAATTTCATATGATACTTAACAAAGCATGTTGTGTGAACTGCAACAGAAATAAGGAAATGAATGCATCTGTACATTCCGTTAAGATAGTATTGAGAGATTAAAAAAACATAAGATTCATTGCCCCAGATGTACTCGAAATAGGTCCATTAGCACTTTCTGAAGTTTTTGTTTAGTATTAAGTAGATGATTCTGTAATAAGCAGTAGAAAGCACTAAACCAATTTGAGATGCATGTAGAGACCTAACTTGGTATTACTGCTACTGATAGGTCTTTTATTTCTGTAAAGCCATGTTAGAGAAATGTAAATTTGGCACATATTTTTGATACCTATCATTTTATCGATTGAGAGATAAGGAATCATTACCATATTTAACACTGAATCTATTTTAGCTGCAAAGCAGTATACCAAATATAGAAATTGGCTGAGTACTTTTGAAAGAAATTGGTTTGTATGTTTTTTTTTGTTTTTTTTTTTGTTTAATTTTTTGTCTCAATAGCCAAAACACTCCAATAGTCACAGGAAACTGCATTGAAATAATTAAACGTCTTAGATCTGTATTACAATTAGGTTACTTGTGCATCATTTCCATATGACTGATTAGTTTTTTTCTATCGTGTTAAAAATTTTGTTTTTATATTATTCTTTACAAGAACGATCAATTAATAGGACATGGATACAACCACGCAGAATGCCTTAAATTTGTTGAACATTTAAGATTTGACAATTTTCCACATTATTCATTTCAACAATACCCTGAGGTCAAATTAATTCACAACAATTACCAGACTTCTGCTGTTAATGATGGAACCATAATCTGAGCTGTAAACTACATGCGCAAAGTCAGATGGCTTCGTGTTAGAAATGTGCCTTTCCACGCTGAAAAGGACATTGTCTTCTGATGCTAGTTTTATAACAGTGTCTTCTGATGCTAGTTTTATAACAGTGTTTACAATGGTCACTAGCTTTATTTCTGTAGAACATCTGCTCAAGCTAATTCTTTATTAGGGAGAGACCATTTAAGTTTCCAAAGGGTTATATCATTTGAAACAATTTTATCTTGTGATGCATGTAGGAATTAAAAAATGCCCCAGTCGAACAGTATAAATGCAGTAAGAATTGAACTGCTGTGTACATGTATATTCAGTCTTGTGACTGGGTCATTACTTTTCAAGGACTAAACACATGGTTTGCATTTATGTGTAAATTCATTTTTTTGTTTTCTTGTTTTTGTTTTTTTTTTTTAAAACAGAAGCAGTAATTTAAATGTACATACCTCAAAATATTACTTTTCATGTTTAAGCAATAGCATAACATTGAACTGTTCAAGAGAAGATCAACAAGGTCTCATCAAGTCTGTGCATAAGTTTTTTAAGATTTCTTTGAATAAAGTAAAAGCATAAACCTGTTGCAAAAGATGTTAATCAGCCTTTTGTAAATGAAAAAAGTACAGTAGTATTAGTTCAGTTTTTGAGGCATTGACATTATCTAAAATTTTATTGGCATCATATCCATTACATAGTCTTCATTAGAAGTAGGAAATATGTATAATCATCTAATAATGACGTAGATAAATTAACATCTTTCTCTGTCTCTGTCTTTGTCTGTCTCTCTAAAGAGCATGCTTGCAGGGGTCGTACACAATAAGCCACGCCCATTTGATAGATACCATGTCCACTCTGCAATGATCATGCTCAATGATTCAGTGAGAAAGCATGGTGTGCAGAGCAATTCTCCATGAGCTGCCATGGCAACTCCATCAGGATATATGGAGAGATGGTGGGTTTTTTTTCTTAATCCTCTCCACTCTCTCTCCACCACCAACCCATTGCGTGGGGTTCAGAAAATACACATGAGCTGTACTGTATGCAGTTGTTTAAACATGACTTGCCTAAAAAAAATCATAAACCCAGGTTTGTTCACAAAACCTCTTAATTGTATAGCCCCAGAAAAAAAGCTATACCATATTATGCAAATCATTTTCATTTGAAATATGTTCTTGTAGCAGTATCATTCTTTTGTGTTTTGTTTCAGAGTCAGTGTATATATCGACATCCACAAGGCAGAGAAATTTATCGAAAGGGAACAATATCAGTATTTGAAGTTGATGGGAAAGAAAGCAAGGTAAATACATTACATGGAAACTTTACTCTACTGAACACTCTTGGCGTAAAATTTTTTTGTATTATGGGGTTAAGCAGCATACAGTAAACGTATTAGGACCAGAATATGTGGACAGACTGCAGAGGAAGCCAGGTTTCAAAGGTGGTCATTTTAGGGTAGTTTCCAGGTTGCAACCAGGATGTACAGCTGCATGATTCAATCGGAATGCTGCCAAATTACAATCTTCTTGCACAAAAAATTTTGCAAACAAATTTTTTTTGTAGTTTTATGTAAATACCATGCATGTTTTTTGTCTTATACACAGAACTTGATACTGGCACTCTGGACACATTTCCTGTCAGTTGATTGAATTGTCTTATTAACTTGCACCTTTTTAGCTGTACTTGTCATAAACCAGAAATGTTTCATGATAGCTTGTTGTCCATCGTCATACTTTGCACACACATTCATCCCATGGTCTAGATGATCGTAAATGAAAATGCTGCTGCTTTGGCATCCAAAATGGCAACCCTGGCTGTCATTTTGAAAATCTTATCATTACTTCTCCTGAATGGGAAGTCATATTGACATGGAAGGTTCACCAGAAGACTTATGATGTTTGGTTGGGTTAAAAAAATTGTACCATTGAAACATTGAATATGGCTGCCACACGGGCCATCCTGACAATAGTTATTATTCCTCTGGAATTAATGGTCATATCATTATTGGATTTCTCCTTGGAGACTTTTTATGATATCTGGTTTCTCCTGAATGAAAATGGTGCCAATCTAGAATTCACAGTGACCGCCATGGTGGTAATCTTGAATATATTTTGTTATCACTACTTTCCCTGGATGGATTGTCACATGCGGTTTTGACATAAAGACTTTTAATGATGTGTAGTAGATACTAAATTAATTTGGTGATCAGATCTGACATCAAATATGACCACCATGGCAACCATCTTGAAAATCTCATACAGGGTTCGCACACTCATTAAAGGTCGTTAAAAGTAATTGAGAAATAAATAAAGGTGTCTGTGGGTACCCGGGTACTTGGGTACCCACTCATTCATAATTATCCGGGTAATAAAATTAGCTATAGGGTACCCATGTGTTTCATGTACACCTCCCCCCCCAAAGAACCTAAACATGCTTTTGGGTTCAGATCAGAAGTTATATCGGGTGACATCAGGAGTGACTGAGACATAAGAAAACCAGTACAGTTTGAGGCTCATGTCCTGTGACATTGATCCGTTGTAGACCTCCATCTGCTGATCTTTATATTGTTGATGTGTGCAAACATTTGGCTGTGTACTCGACCAGTTTCCTTATTTTCTGTTTATAGTAAATGTACATGTTTCGAAGAAAACAGATGGGTTTCTTGAATTTGAAATCATGTGTCACAGATTAATTATAGTTTTATACAGATGTATTTAGCAGACCAGTCTATATTGAAAAAACATGGCGCCAAATATTTTCAAGTGAAACGGGCTTTATTGATGTGACTCGTGAATGTTTTATGACTGAAAAATGTTAGAGAAGCATTTTGTTGAACTGAGAACATGTTGCATCAGGAAAAGGACAAATCAATAGGACTTTGCAAATTTTGAAAGAGGAATTCTGCAGTGATGTAATACAGCATTCAGTATTTGTGGACTTGACTTTACGACTTTTGAGCAAAAGTTAAACATATGATAGAGACTATTAAAGTGAATGTCGTGTGTAAATAATTTATCATTTTGTTTTGTGTCTGTATTCTTGTACTAATGCACATCAATTTAGACGATTTATGAAAAGAATTTTAAGTAACTGCAGATCCAAGTAAGTAGCAGAAATAAATGTACATTTTTCATAATGGTTTTGTGTAATTATGGCATGTAATATATAGATCACTCTTTGTATGCTCAGATTGCACTTTTTTGCCACTCATATTTGTAATAATTACCCTTTTATCTCTAGGGGGTTGGCATATATGAATTTAAAACAGAGCAGTTCAGGTTCACACATAATATAATTTCCCTTTTGATTGGTCCTTAGGTAACTGATCATTAGGATCGTTGGGTACCCACTTGACTTTTTCTAAAATTTTGACATCTCTAGAAATGAACACCTCAGTTCAAAGTATTCCTCAAAAAACATTTTGAATAATGCAATAAGAAGTAAACACTACCAAAAAAAGTACATCTGCCAAAATCATTTTTGGTCAATATCCCCATTTTATCTCAACTGTGCCAAAGTTCAGAAGATTTTTAATAAAAAGACTGGAAGCCATTTTCATGGGTAATCCCTTTATTACTTAATAACACCCTCAAAAAAACCATCTTGCATTTAGCGTTAAATTCAAGATTACAGCAGTGAGGTAATCACTCAGCAGCTTGAAAGGGAAGACATATTGGCCTTTATCATATTGGCCTTTATAATCTGATTACTAAGCCACACATAATTGCACTGGTATACGATTTCAGTTCCACATTAGACTGGCTCCCACTGGTTTCTGTAAAGTGGAGATAGAACTCACAAATATGCTGATCTTTTAGTCATCATAATCTTTTTTTTTCTTCAGAAATGTTTGGGTAGAATTCATGGTATCTGCTGTAAATGGCCTTTAAAATGTTTTTTTTTGTCCTACCACAGGTAGAATCATGTGTTGATGAGCAGCCAAACAAATGCTAGTATCACATTGGATGTTAATCCAGACATATTTGATTTCCATTTTGCTCAAACTGTTATAAATATCAAAGATAGTATCAGAACAATATAACCCTGATTCAGTTATGCTAACCTAAGCTTGACATCAATGGCCTTTTAGCTTTGTCCTGTTGATTTTGATTTTGCATAGGTTTGATAGGTGTAAATGTAAGTCTTTAGCAAACATCGATTTGTTATGGAGAGCACGTGGTCATAGGAAATTGTACCAGAGGTGAATCAATGGTAGTTAGGACTGATCCAAGAATCAAGACCCAATGTTACATGTCTTTCTGAGAAACCTACCAGATATGTTGGTTTTACTGAAATGGTTTTCTATCTGAAAATTTTGACCATCAGTGCCAATTTTGGTGATCGTTTGTGCTACTGTTGTGTACATGCATAAATGTTTGTGAATTATAAATAATCTATGTTTAAACTATACAGATGTTTAATTCTTTTTGAACTATTTATTTCACCTTTGTAGAAATTGTCCTTTACATAAAAACCAAAGTTAGACTGCTCCAACGTATACAGTGGTCCCCTTCTTGAATGGCCCCCCTGACCAGTGGCCACCTGCTTCTTACGGCCAGAATCAGTCGGCACCGATGAGTTTGTGTTCAAAAGTACCCCTCACAAAAAGCCACCCTGCTAACGCGACCAGTGGCCAGCATATTAGTGCAAAAATATAAAATTTACCCCTCACAAGCGGCCGCATTTTATTTTGTAATATGTATCCAGAACCAATATTTTATTCATAACATGTGTTAAGTAATCCGATTTCTGTTTCCTGATGTCAGGTTTTCGTTACTGAAAGAAGTGTTGACTAAAGGATATGTACCACTAAGGTTAATATTATATCATTAACGCCTCACGAGAAGCCACATTTATTCCATAAAACCGAGAAAGACTCGAATTTTAATCCATACAAAAAGGTAAGTACACATAATCCGAGTAGCCTTACTGCTGTGTTATCATGAGATGTCCGGTTTAGTCACTCTGATAATTGTTTAAATTACAATTATTGAACAGTAGTAACAGCTGAGAAGTGGCGGTATTGACGTACAATACACAAGTCAGCGGGAAAATGGTTTGATAGCCTTTATGGCTTCCCTTAGTAAGATGTTGAGCTTGTTCACTTTCATAATTAGTGGCTATTACTACTGACAATAATTGTCAAGATTACAAATCCTAACGACCGCGAGGTGCTATTGTTCAGGTCAAATCTGCGTACATATTGAAGCCTTTTTGGCTTCTCTCACTTAGTGTAAAGAAATGTAAAAACAATAGGGTACCAGACTGTGACTAATGAATCACGTGACAAGATCGCTGCCTTTAAAAACACATGGCATTTTGTTTAAATGCAGAAAAATTGTTTTATCAGACTTGTAGTTGGTAACATTGATGATTACAACTGGACGTAATTGTCAAGATCATAATAGGGTCAGCATAGGCTAAAAATAGATTTTGTGCAGACACACATACAGAGAAATTAACCTTGAACAAAACGATACCAGACAAAGCCCGAAAAATCACGTGACAACACATTTATCACTTCCTTTACGAAGAAGGCATTTCGTCCGCTTTACAAAAGTTTCGTCTGCATAATTAAATCGCATTCAGTTAGCAACATCCAAATAAATCATTACCAAACATTAACATGTCATCACGTAAAAAAAGTGGGTTATTCTACTCGACGACATCAGGTGAGGTGGGGAGGGGGGACTTTCTTAACAATTTTAGGTTAGAAAAGACTCGAATAAAACAATTTTATGTTGAAAAGACTCAAATAAACAATATCGTAACCAATAAGGAGGACATTCAGCAGCAGTGGGAAAATGGAGCAAATGGAAAGAGAATTATGTATGTACCAAGAGTGAAATGACGTTTTTGAATGGTTTTGCAATGTGCATGGCAACAACACCTGCTCGCATATTATGTTTATGCCAAGAATAAGAACTATTAATGCACATTCAGTTGAAATAAGGCTATTATTATAACAAGAAGAACCTTTTAATAATTAATGTCACTTTCAAACGAAGATATTAAATGCTTTGAAGAATGTAGGTTTCTTACTACGTACATTACATACACTTCTCACAGAAAATTTAGTCCCCCTCTGGAAAGGCCACCCATCTTATAAGACCACTTTCCTGGTGCAGAAGGGATGGCCGTGTAAGAGGGGACCACTGTACTGAACTGGAGATCATTGGTTTCAGTCTTGGAAATATTTGGTTTTTGGTTTGAGGGTGTTGATTTGACTAGCTTTAGCAAAGAGAATGTTAGACAGTGTCTTCTTTCCGTGCGTTTTAGAAGCTGGACCAGATTTTATATACCATCCATTTTTAAGATTCTTTCTGTCATTGCAGATGTACTGTCAGAACCTGTGTTTAGTAGCCAAGCTGTTTTTAGATCACAAAACACTGTACTTTGATGTGGAGCCTTTTCTCTTCTATGTTCTAGTAGAGGTAGACAGACATGGCTGTCATCTGGTTGGATACTTCTCCAAGGTAATGTTAGGGATTGATTTTGCTCTTCTTGTATGACATGTATCCCAATTCCAACAAGCTTTGTGAACCTTAGGAATATCTTGGCACTCTGATATGCTGAATCTGTGTGACTGTTCATTTGTCTTACTGTTTTGTTGAACCACCTTTATAGTTTTGATAATAGTGGTATATATGATAATATAAATAGTTTTTTGTTTTGTTTTAAACACCACACATTTTTTTTTTCTCATCTGTATTTAATGTGTCATGAGACAGACCTGTCTCAGAGAGTGAAAACTTTGTCACATCTCATTAAATCATTGAGTAAGTAATCTGACAAAGGATTAGCAAACTTTACAAAGGATGTGTAATGAAACTTATAATTTGTGAGGCTTTAAATTCATTAATTGTACTAGTATTGTTTCATACTACAATCTTCAGTTATAATGACAGGTTTCACACAGGTCTGGAAAAGTCTTGGAATTTTAGACTGGTCTTTGGAAAGTACCTGAATTTGTCAAAAATGGGTTTTATGCTGAAAAAGTCCTGTAATTTTGTATAAGAAAAACTGCTTGATTTTTAAAAAAATACAAACTGTTTTTATATAATTACAGTGTAGTTTACAAATTACTTTTATTCCAAAAATAAGTTTATTTCATCCTAGGCAAACATTGTGATCATGTAATCACAAAACTTGTTTAGCGCCAAAGGATAATAAGTTGGCAGAGCTATTTCTGCACTAACACTGGTAAATCAGACCCTTCGGAGCTCATGGACTTTACCATTATGAATCGAGGCAAAGCACGTGGTTTCACTTTGTCACCTGAGTAACCATGGGGTAAACATAAATAAAGGGCTGTGTGTTTATAATAGTAAATATGAACTCAGTCCATTGTACAATGATTGGTTAAAATTCATTCAAAAGACTCAAAGGAAAGGCATTGTGTGCAGCATGCGATTGAATATTAGATATTTCTAACATGTGTGAAAGTATGCAGAAATTGCATATTAAAGGTGAGAAACATTATCAAAATGACAAATATCAACCTGTTATATAAATTACATCATATTTCCATACAGCTTCTTCACAAAAAAGTGATTCAGATATAATGAAACATTTGACATATTTGGGTGTGTTAACAATAACCTCATCTCTCAAATCCAACGAAAATACAAAATCTGCTTTTTGCAGCCTTTAAATGTTTATGACCAAGAAGGAGAAGAAAGAAGACAAGCATCAAGATATTCAAGATGGCTGCTATCGCTTAACTGGCTTGAGGCAGCTGTCCCAGATTTTTGTGCCGTTTTTCATGATATATGTGCTTGTTGTCTGTCTTCATCTGCGTTATTGTGTTCATCATGCACTGGCTGTTTTATTCGAATGTGTTTCTTCATCTTCTTGTATTGGAAATGAGAAAAATTAGACTATTTCTCAGCTGTCTTGCTTCCTTTGTTATTGAACAAACCGCCATCACGTGATACTCGCCAGTCCACCCGTTTATGCTATGATGGACCCTCATTAATTGTGTTAAATGACCACTCCTTGGCTCTCCACACTACATTGTGCACTAGACTAAACGACCCAGGACTACATTCATCATTCCATAACTGTAAACTGAAGCAAAAAAAGAAGCGTTGTTTCAAGCTGGCCAGCGTAGAACAGGAAGAAGAATTCCAGTTATCTCCCTTTTGCCCTTTCCGGCACAGAAATTTAAAAATTCGGCCATTAATTTAGACAACCTAATTCAAATCCCAATTAAATCTTCAACATTTGTGTCAACTTTCGAAGAGATACCACTGCGCATCGCATTATTCAATGCCCAATCAGTAGGACCTCTGGAAAAGTGCACAGAAATAGTTAATTTTATCAATGATCAGAATATCGACGCCTTTTTCCTGACAGAAACATGGCTAAAAACATCAGGCGATGAACCCAAGTGTGCGGATCTTACACCCACAGGTTACTCCATCAAGTCGTTTCCCCGTCTCTCGTGGAGGTGGAATTGCTGTCATCACAAAGAACTCCATGATCAACCGTCTTAACTACACTACAACCTTCAATTTCTACCACACATCATTTGAACTAGTCCAAAGTACACTCACACTGGAACAAAGGTCAGTCTATTTTTTCTGCCTCTTCCACCCTCCTCCTAGTAGAAAAAACAAGCTGACAGAATCTCTCTTTTTGGAGCAGTTTCCAAATCTCCTGGAGTATGGAAATTCGATAGGTGGCAACCTGATTATTCTTGGAGATTTCAACTTTCACTTTGACTGTCCTGGAAACCCATGCACATCAAAACTCCTAGATTCCATTCATGTTTTCAACCTCAAACAGTCAGTTAGCCAACCCACCCATAAACATGGTCACATTTTAGACTGGATTCTTTACAGACCTGATGATAATATTCTACAGTCCTCCCTGGTGTCCCACGAACTTTCATCAGATCAACCTCTGCATTATATGCCATCTTGACGTATCATTCCCTAACCCTCCACCTTTATTCGCTACTAAGAGAAACCTCCGTATGATAAACAGAACCCAACTAATGCATGACATCCAAGCAAACCCAACAACTAGCTTACCTCCTACAGCAGAACAACTCGATAACTGCCTGCGTTCATTGCTTGACAAACATGCCCCAGCAACCAAGTGCAGAGTATCAATTCAAAAGTGTTCTCCGTGGTATAGCAGTGTTAGGGACCAGCTTCGCACTGCTAAAAGAGACCGCCGTAAAGCTGAGAGGCCTTGGCTTTCCACCAGACACACTATTCATAAGCAAATCTATGACGGCGCTAAGAAGAATGTCACAAACATAGTCCATGCAGCGAAATCAGCCCACTACAGTACTAAGATCACTGAAAGTTCCAGCTGCAAAGAGCTATTGGAGATTACTAACAAGCTAATGTCAAGGAACAAATGTACACCACTTCCAACTACCTTCTCTCTAGTCGACCTTCCGGACCTGTTTGCAAATTTCTTCCGTGACAAAGTACAAACCATCAGAGATAAGCTTGACAACACAATTTCAATTGACTCGTCGTCACCATACAGTTGCGATACAGAATTTCAGCGGCAACCGTTAGCAGCATTTGAACGTGTCTCAATGGATTTAGTACGTACAATCGTGATGAAGAGTGCACCAAAGTCATGTGAACTTGATAGGATTCCGACATCACTGCTGCTTGAGTGCTTAGATCCAATATTGCCTTCACTAACTGATGTTATTAATACCTCTCTCTCATCCGGGGATTTCCCATCATTTTTCAAAACTGTCATTGTAAAGCCTCTGCTGAAGAAACCAACACTCGACCATAACGATTTAAAGAACTACCGCCCTGTTTCTAATCTCCCATTCATGTAACAAATCTTAGAAAAAGTTGTTCTATCCCAACTTGTATCTCATCTGAATTCAAACAGTCCTTTTAGCAATGTACAGCCTGCATATCGTCCTTGCCACGGTACTGAAACTACTCTTCTGAAAGTAGTTAATGACCTTCTCTCTGCTTTGGTTAGCGGAAAGATTACAGTCCTCACTCTCCTTGACTTGTCTGCAGCATTTCACACAATCGACCATGATATATTACTTCACCGTCTCCAGCATGTATTTGGCATTCACGATACAGCCTTACTATGGTTCAAGTTTTACTTGGTCAACAGGACACAAATTGTGTCTGCAAATGGAAAATACTCCAGCCCAGTTGATCTATGTTGTGGTGTTCCACAGGGGTCTGTTCTTGGACCTGTTCTCTTCATTCTCTACACTCAGCCACTCTCAAGTGTCATAGAGCATCATCCAGTATCTCACCAATTGTATGCTGAAGACACCCAAATATACAAATCTAGCCACCCAACTGAAGTTGAAGCTACCATCCAAGGTGTAGAGAGGTGCATTTCTGATATGAAATCATGGATGACATGTAACAAGCTGCAGATGAATGATGATAAAACTGAAGCCATTCTTATTACAACACAAAGACTTTCTCATTCACATCCTTTACCTCAGACAATAAATATCAGCAACACCAACATTAAATTCACACAGTCAGTACGAAACCTAGGTGTTACTCTCGACAGTACTCTTTCATTGCACCAACATGTCATTCAACATATGCAAGGCTGCATATCTTGAACTGAGACGCATCAGCTCCATTTGCAAGTATCTTTCCGTTGATGCCACTAAAACACTTGTGTGTTCCTTAGTAATTTCAAGACTGGACTATTGTAACTCAATTCTTTCTGGTTCGTCTCAATATCTACTCCAGAAACTTCAAAAAGTTCAAAACACAACTTCTCGGATCATCCTTAGAGTACCACGATCAGAGCACGCCTCCCCCTGCTCTGTACCCTACACTGGCTATCCATTCGATCCAGAATTAAACACAAAATTTGTTCTCTGTGCTACGTTTCACTGATGGGCTCCAGTCCAACATACCTATCCGACCACACCCATGTGTATACACCAGCAAGATACTTACGCTCCTCTTCTGACACTCGTATTCTCATTATTCCCACTATGAAAATGAAATCATATGGACAACGTTCTTTTGCATACCAGGGCCCAGCAACGTGGAACGAATTGCCCACTGAACTTAGACACAAAGACACGGTGATCTCATTCAAGAGCGCTCTTAAAACTCCCTTATTTCAACTGCAAGAACAGACTTAAAGACCTAATAATGTTTCCTTACCTTAACTATTTTTACAGCATTTTTCTGTTTTCTAATTTCGTGGTGTTTGTTTTTATTTTTGTAATCATATCATTATATATGTTTTTTAAATGTTGTCAAATGTTGTAAAGCGCTTAAAGCTTCTAAAGATTAGGCGCTATACAAAGTCGTCATTATTATTATTATTATTATTATTATTATTATTATTATTATTATATTATTGATTATATGTTTCGTTCATCTGTATTTTGCACCTGACCTTGTCCAAATTCAAGTTAATTGTGTACCTGACCAGTGACATTTATTTTATAAACAACATGATACACAGCTAATATTTATCTAAAAGTATAGGTTACATTTTCAGATCATTATATTTGGAGGTAAACAAGTTTATTTGAATATGAGTCTGGAGCATAAATTTTCCACTTGAAGATTCCTAAACTTGTTGACAACTTTTGAATGTTTTGAGAAGGAAACTGACCTAGATCCTGGCTCTATCATTGTGTCTTATCGTTTTATATAATATTGTTTTTTTTAAACATTAGTCTTTCTTGCCTTCACGTCTGAAGCAGAATCAGTCTTATTGTTGTGTTCAGTGTTTAATTTGGTTGGATTTATTTATTCAAATTATTATTCACTGGAATTATAAAGAGCTCAGGAATATTCTTGGACTAAAACATTAATTTGGAAGTGTAGTGAATTCAGTCGAGGACACGTTGAATTATATTTTTGAGGTATATCAAACGACTGTTAGCACATCGCCACAATACAGATCATTTGCTCATTAACACATTCGAGACTACAGGCAGATCAACACATTCAATAATGCAATTTAGTTGGAACACCACTGGAATTTAATTGGAACATCATACATTAGGACTTGTGATAGAACTTTCATGACTTTGGGATGTAATTCACAATACTCTAAGTTCTTTTCAAATTTTCAATTTGAATTCTAGGGAAATAAATTATTTGTTGAATTTTACAAAACTTGCTGGTTTTCGCTCGTTTCCTTTATACACACATACACACAACTCTGATTTTGATCCCACTTTAATTGTTCATACTAACGCCTATGCGAGGATATATCATATGGTTATAATTATAGTACAATACAAAGGTAGACGAGATGCTACAACTCTGTTATTTGTAGCAGTAAGTGGTAACTTACAGATTGAGCGGACATAACTGTTGTGTTTGCGTGTATAAACCGATAGATAGATAGGTGGATAGATAGATTTCACTGACTTTGCCCCAAAGTTAGGAAACTGCCATTTGTCATTTCTAATGAGGAAACTGGGAGCATCCAAACTAAGCGAACAGACGTGTATGTATGTATGTATGTATGTATGTATGTATGTATGTATGTATACTTAAGTTACGTATATTTAACTTCTCTTACTTTGAGAAGAAGCCAAGAAAATGTAATTATTACCTCATAGTTTGTATCTCTATGAATGACTTTGAGACGATCCAAACTCAGTGTTAGATTATAAACCTGAGATTCTTGTTCTTGTTGTTACTTTCGTGAGTATTTTTATTCGTCTAATTACGGGGCCAGATGAATGCTCCAGCTGAATATGTCGTGCGATGGATGAAGAAGAAAACACCTGCAATAAATCAGTAATTATTCCAGAGAGAAACAGATGCTGAAGGAAGAATTTACTTTTGCACATGCAAACATTTGCTGTACTTCTTGAATGAAGCTGAAATTGATGTTGAATTTATTATTTTATTTTTGTGCTTACTTTAATGTTATTTCCAACATTTGTCACATTCCTATATATGTAAGCTCGTGTTTCCGTTGTACAGCACTATTCAAAATATCTCTTTCTTACATTAATGAATGTGTATGATAATGTTTCCAGAATAGAACACTGCCTAAGAATATCTCTATATATCTCTCTGTCTGTCTCTTTCATAGTAATCAAGATTTACGTACTCAAACCAGCAGCGGTTGCAGTTAATTGTCCTACAAATAGGACGTTTTACACTGATCCACCTAACACGTACAGCTTCTGTGTTCCGATTTCGAGATGAGAGAGCCGATGTTGTAATTGTTTGTTTTGATTTGTAAATCCATATTCTCGTTATAATTTATGAAGGAAAAATAAATTTTTCGATCAAAGGTGAATCGAGAACTATATTATAATCTTTTGGCTGACCCATTTAGTCTTATGGATAAAATGGAACTTGAATATTTAAGTTGTTCACATTTGTATCATTGCCAAAAATGTCTGCAGTACACAATTCGTACGCTCTGTATTATTATTACTTGTCAGTCTCAGCTACTTTATTTTAACGATTATATGTATTGAAGCGTCATTCAAAGTTTACACTAAAGTTTTCAGTGTTACTCTAACATTTTGATTGCTGTTTTGCTCTTTGAAAGTTACATTTGTATTCACAATACGCCATTTTGACTTCGACTCTCACATTTGTTTCAAGAATGTAAGATGATCCACCATTATGCATCGGTGTTTTCCGTGTCAACCAAACATCAGACGTTCTTTCCAAATATGGAAACAGTTTGAATGTACCTTTTAGATTTGTTCTTTTTATGCCTTATGTATATCGAATGGGTGCCATTTTATTTATAATTTCTGCTTCGTAGCCTGGAATGCAAACAAATAATTCTTCATTATGTATCAGTGTTGGATAGGAAAATCCTGCCTGAGGATCAGAATGTTTTGTCAGACATATTCCAGTGTCTAGACAAAAGTGTCACCCTTGTTGGAATTTATCTTACATCGATACATAAAGAAGAATTACTTGTCTCAAATCCTGGCTAGCTTTAATTTCTGTACTGTACCTGATACAAAGTTATGACCCAAAGGTGGAATCTTCCTAAAGTATATACTGCCCAATTCTGACCCGAGATTGGAATCTTCCTATCCAACATTGACGCAAATTAGGGATTCTATTCATCTCCAACAGATTCGATAAATAGAAGATAGCTTAGAGAATGTTTGGAAGTTACCATTGGACCGTATCAGTATTATTTATTACTTAGTTTTCTCAAGAAAGGAAGCACCGGTTCCTCATAATAACTGTTCGATAAATTAGCACGGGTATTAGAAACATTCGTCATTTCCTTTTACGCTCTCCTCAAAATAAACACGCATACCTTTTCTTGCACAAGTTAAAATGAAATAAACAGAAAGTATTTTTGATAGTATAAGCATCCTGAGCGTTAATTTGGCTAAATCTGCCATCTCAAATCGAAATGTTCGGTTTTGTAGGCTTTAATTTGTATGTATGTAAAATTTTCCTCATAAAACATAACACGAAACACATACCTCTGATATTTCAAATTACCTACAATGCTTCAACAGAAAAATGTAATAAAACACATTTGAGATGAAGATGTGAAAAAAAACTCATTTCTTCTATAATTGTTCTGTGACATATTGCTTTTCACTTATAACGATATACTTTACATCACAATATAGACGTAGGCGATAGAGAGCCATCGATTCAGCAGTTATTCTTAAATGTCATCTTAGAGATAGCTATCCATGTAATTATTTTCTGCTTCAGCTCTGAAACAACATCTGCGAGCTAATCTTGTATCTATTCAAATCCAAATATCGCTCACATCTGGCAATTCATTGCTAATGTCGTTGGCGGTGTGGACCTGAAATTTACACCCCAAATATATGCTTATTCCAACGTATTACAGCATGATTTTCGTGACGAGACCTCGAAATATTAGCTATTTTTTTTATCTCTCACCAAATAAGTATGAAATATATGAAATAATAAAAAAAAAATGGCAAGCACGGAATAGACGATAAAACATGCTGAAAACACACTATGAATAATGACTCTATCGTTGAATTCAATCAGTAACTTTCGTTAGTAACATGTAAGCATCATCAGCTTTATTGTCAAGGTTTACAAACTATTTAGATATGTGAGAAAGCTTGCCAGTAGCTTCTCGTGAGTCGGTGGTTCTTTCCGGGGATTTCCCGGTTTCTTCCTCCACCATTAATACTGGCCGCCATGTATAGCCTATCGTGTGCTGAAAAATGGCGTTAAGCCCCACAACAACAACAACAACAACAAACTATTTAATAATAAAACGGAAATAACTGTAATAAAATTTTAAAAAAGTTGCATTAACGAAATTAGTCCAGACCATCCACAAACAGCATTATTTTCATTTTTAATAATCAACATCCACACCTTCGAGATAAAAAAAAAAAATTAATAACACCATGAACCCATGGCCTATATTAATCTTTTTTATTTTTCAAAACCAAACACCCTACACTACAGGTTAAAAGGGTTTGTTGACCGTATGTGTTCTAGACCAACCACAAAACATCTTATTTTTATTTCTGTAACATCAACACCTTAACGTTACTCCAACGGTACAAAAATAAAATAATAGCAAAAATCAACCCAAATCCTTTTTAATTTTCAAAGCAACACCGCCTCTATAGACAAATTTTAATGATGGAATGCATTCTGGCTAAGCCACAAATTACTTTATTTTCATTTTTAAAAATATCACACTCTGCCCCACCCTCCTCCACGATAAAAAATAATTTCATAAACACCGAGAATGTCAGGTCAGTACTATGTTTTTCCAAAAACCAATACCATACCAGAAAATTCTTACTCTGTATTCGTCCTGGAACATGGAGAAAACAGTATAAAAATGTATGCGCCATGCATTATTCCATTTTTATCCGTGTTTTAAATTGTTAAGATATAGCGTTCTGAGCACCTCTATCAATGGCGTTGGTCACCATTGCGTTCTGCTCCATGTGCTTTAAACCTCAGCGAAATTCACACGAAAATGCAAACCACTGAATTATAAATGAATTCATAAAGTCCCAAACGCCAAAACCACTACTACGTAAATTAAAACCTCACATCATCAACGCGTCAAGAGCGAAGTCAGTGAGGCTGATTCACGTTCGTCGATCTTTAGTTTTAGATGCTCCTAATTTTAAAATTGATAATCTAGAGTAAGTAAATGAATGAGTGTTTTCCACCAGATCTAAGGTAACACCTTTAAATTGTAAATGTGAAAACGTCTTATGTCCTCCCAAATCCAAAAGTTGCGAGCGAAATGAGTGAGGCTGATTTCCTATATTCAGCACATTACTAGTGTAATATTCCTTAAGCAAAAACAATATAGATGTATTTAATTATAATGACTTCTACACATTATTTTATATTTTCAAATTGATAAATTTTTACAATATAAAATAATATTTGAAACTTTGATACTAATACTGGATTAAAAAGATCAGCACATCTTACCCTTGTCCAGCAAGTTAGCTTGACACATTCAATTAAGTAACTAAAGTTCGATATTTAAGTTTACGTAGGAAATGAATTTGACATGATTAAAATATATTATACAAATAATGATTATCATAGGTAAAGACAATTAAACGTTTTTGATAAATGCATTTTGAAAACTGATAGTGATTAAACAGTAAACTTATTTAGAGCACTGTGTGATATGAAATTCTGCAAAAAATAAATTAAACTGGGCAACAAAAATAGCAGCAGTAGGATGTGAAATGTCTTATTGGCCTTTATTTCATGCTCATTTTTGTGTCCGTTAACTTTACATTGTCAGAAGCGTGCATTATTTTACGATATTGAACAGCTTCATACTGTACGCACGTGCACGAAACGTGTGCCGAAAGATCGTATAGTGTATTAGTAGGAACTACTTTGTAAACAAACCATGTCCACTCGTATAGTAGACGCTTTAGGTTTTGGTTGATTAAATTTGTTTGTGAATGAACTAAAGCAGCTGTTTCGTCCGTTTAAAAGTATTTGTTGGATTTGAAGAAACCTGATATTCGCAATGTTAACAACAAACGTGAGAGACGCAGTAACTGAAAATACCGTTCTGATCATTGAAACAGCTATTGAGGAGAATATTCATATCTTTTCGCAAATAGAATGGTTAAGACTATGACGAGTGCTCTCTAGGGTTTTAAAATTCTTGTATAGAAAAGCATATTGAGGCCAAGGGCTATCGCATATCTACCAGAGACATACCCTATTACAAGTCTGTTAAAATACTAGAACAAAAATGCAAGTGAAAGTTTTGGTAGGAAACTAAGAGCCTCAGAGCAATAATCCAAGACGACGAAAAAGTATTATTTCCGCTGGGTAAATGGAGTGTCACACAATAGCTGCTTTTCAATTTTCCCTGTGTAACTATTTTGATACAATATTACTCTAGCGATAGATGACACACTGTATGATACAGGTCATAGCTGGGGTTCCTCCAAAGGAGAGATGCAAATGACGGGGTATAAGCATATTTTCTTTAGCTGGGAATAAGAACAGTAATAAATATACTTACAATTATGCACCTTGAATTTCCTCAAATTGCACTTTCTAGGTTAGTTCCTCAAATCCAACAAACATGTCCTGCAAAACCTGACATAAACAGAAGCTATAATGGAATTTCGAGTAGCCTACATTTCCAGCTGCAATCCATTCACCTATTTCACTGAATTGACTCAACAATCCAGTCCCCTCATAATTAGAAAAGCAGAATTGTGTAGATCAACATAGAAACAAAATCCATGCGCATTCATTCACGATATGACTCTAAATTTCGATTTTAAGTAGGCACGAGGCCATGATTCCGATGAAAAGATTACCGTTAGATTTCAGTGATATATTTCAGCTTCAAAAGTTAGACTAAACTATGCTCTTGTTGGTGATGATATATGTTTGTTCCCCAGTGATGCAGTGCTAAAGAAAAGGCATTATAGTAGGATATAATAATAATTTATAAAGTCACAAGATACATTTATTCTAGGAATAATACTACTATTAATACTGAAGTAGTTAAGAAAATTAAATTTCAGCAGCTGATAAATAATTCGTAAAGAAAGACAGACCCTTAGTTCTTTATATTCCTATTTTTTTAGTACCAACAATAAACCTTTCAGAACAATAGCAAGCAACAGGTAATTAAAGCAAAATTAGCAACTTAATATTATTAGCTAATAAAGAAACATATTTTCAGCTAATGTAAAAAGTCACCTTATTATGCTACCAGTAACACCAGGTAGTACTGCATTTAAAAACAACTAATTCAAATTAACAGTTCGCAATATTTTTCGTACCACCTTTTCATACTCTACTCTTCTGAAAGTAGTCAATGACCTTCTCTCTGCTTTGGATGGCGGAAAGATTACAGTCCTCACTCTCCTTGACTTGTCTGCAGCATTTCACACTACAGACCATGATATATTACTTCACCGACTCCAGCATGTATTTGACATTCATGATACAGCCTTACTATGGTTCAAGTCTTACTTGGTCAACAGGACACAAATTGTGTCTGCAAATGGAAAACACTCCAGCCCAGTTGATCTATGTTGTGGTGTTCCACAGGGGTCTGTTGTTGGATCTGTTCTCTTCGTTCTATACACTCAGCCACTCTCAAGTGTCATAGATCATCATCCAGTATCTCACCAATTGTATGCTGATGACACCCAAATATACAAATCTAGCCATCCAGCTGAAGTTGAAGCTACCATCCAAGGTGTAGAGAGGTGCATTTCCGATGTGAAATCATGGATGACATGTAACAAGCTGCAGATGAATGATAATAAAACTGAAACCATTCTGATTACAACACAAAGACTTTCTCATTCACATCCTTTACCTCAGACAATTCACAGAGTCAGTACGAAATCTAGGTGTTATTCTTGACAATAATCTCTCATTGCACCAGCATGTCATGAACATATGCAAGGCTGCATATCTTGAGCTGAGACGCATCAGCTCCATTTGCAAGTATCTTTCCGTTGATACCACTAAAACACTTGTGTGTTCCTTAGTAATTTCAAGACTGGACTATTGTAACTCAATTCTTTCTGGTTCGTCTCAATATCTACTCCAGAAACTTCAGAAAGTTCAAAACACAACTTCTTGGATCATCCTTAGAGTACCACGATCAGAGCATGCCTCCCCCCTGCTCTGTACCCTACACTGGCTATCCATTCGATCCAGAATTAAACACAAAATTTGTTCTCTGTGCTACGTTTCACTGACGGGCTCCAGTCCAACATACCTATCTGACCTCACCCATGTGTATACACCAGCAAGATACTTACGCTCCTCTTCTGACACTCGTATTCTCATTATTCTCACTATGAAAATGAAATCATATGGACAACGTTCTTTTGCATACCAGGGCCCAGCAACGTGGAACGAATTGCTCACTGAACTTAGACACAAAGACACGGTGATCTTGTTCAAGAGTGCTCTTAAAACTCCCTTATTTCAACTGCAAGAACAGACTTAAAGACCTAATAATGTTTCCTTACCTTAAATATTTACAGCATGTTTTCTGTTTTCTAATTTCGTGGTGTTTGTTTTTATTTTTGTAATCATATCATTATATATGTTTTTTAAATGTTGTCAAATGTTGTAAAGCGCTTAGAACTTCTAAAGATTAGGCGCTATACAAAGTCCGCATTATTATTATTATTATTATTATTATTATTATTATTATTATTATTATTTGTCCATGAATGTACTTGCATGTCCTTTATCACAATCAGTACCCGTTTCTCCGCCTCCGCCTGTTAAACCTATAACAAAACAACCGTAAAACCAGCAACAATTGTTACCACTTTTCGTTTGAACAGTTGTTACATTCTTTCTCTTAATGGTCAATGCTTTTTAAGTACTGAATCAATGTTACTTACATTTTATCTGACGTTATTGTGTAAATCTATTAAATGCCCAACCATTTGTATTCCTACTTTAATACATTCTTACAATTTAACTTTGATATAGTTTTCATTTTTTTTTCTTCTATTTTCTTCACGCAAATTTCAAGTTCTGATCCATCAGTATTATTGCTGAATTAAGATCAACAGTATTTAGATAATTTCTATATTCTTTTTCGTTCTGTTATTAAACAATCTGTAATATTTTCTTCTTGAGAATTAACTTTTCTAATATATTGTTTGTTTATCAGTTCGTTCTTAAGTTCAATATTTTCTCTGTTACAATCATCATGCATTTTTCTTACAATAATATTTTAGCTTTTCAATAAAATGATTTGATACAAAAAACAATTTATTTCATATTTGATATCATAGAACTATTAAATTTTGTTACAATTTCCAGAAAACTAAAAGATCATAGTATAGTCTTGTTCTTCTTTAATATCATAAATTTATAACTTCAGTGGAAAAGCATCTAAAGTGATAGAATGCGCTAACCTGGATTATGAAAGGAAGAACAGCTGGATACAGTACGACACAATTCCTTCTGTTTCAATGGATAATTCTGTTAAAGCAAAGACATCAATATAATTGTTTTCTTGTATGGCTACATCTCTAGAGAGAGAAATAATGATGTGGCGGCTAATGCGACGTTAACAAACACCATGCATGATAACGTGAAAATAAGATTGAAAAGGGGTTTGTTTCTGTGTTAACAAAACTGATAATGAAAAACACTTAAATTCAGCACTAGAACAATAATGATTACTGTGGAAGGATTGTCAGACATGTCTATTACAGGGGTATACATCTAATCAACATTTCTTTAACAATGAACAAACCGACACTGAAAAGAGCAATATTTGTGTTAATAACTTATATATATATATATATATATATATATATATATATATATATATATATATACTATATATATATATATATATATATATATATATATATATATATATATATATATATATATATATATATATATCTACCATCGTCTATGATGGAACGTACAAAGCACGCATTATAAATAGATTAAATGGAACAGGGCATAAATTAACTAACGTTCAACACGGAATATACATGCAGATAAACAGAAAATCATACGGAGATGCTTACAAAATGTATGTTTGAGTCTTATGCTCAGGTAACAATCATGTTAACAACATAATGTTTAAACACAATTCAGTATTATAAATAGAAGCATACATACGTGATGACTGGAAGTTTATATGATAATAATTTCATTCGTTATAGCTCATGTTTGTGAGAACGTCGTATTTGTCTTTTTCTTTATTTTTTTAAATCTCCTTTCAAATATTTGGCAAAGGTTGGTGAAATTATAATGCATTCTGTTTTTTCTCTAGTGAATATCGTTTTAGATGCGTTTCTTGGTCGAAGTTCGTCATAATAATTTCAAATGATGCAAATACTTAAAAAATGTATGTATACAGTTTTCTCATCGAAAGGCGAATAGAATTCTAAATTGAGTCAACACAGTCAAATCCTGTTGCCATGTCTTTTTGTTATTTTTCTTTTGTTAATAGTATATTTGAATTCTGTTTACAATTGCTATAGGGCACCATGATATTTTCAAAATAGCAACAAAATAGCAACGAAGAACAATCGGATTTTTAATTGAAGATTGTAAAAAAAAAAGTAAAACAAACACTTTATTTTCAACATAACGTCATCACACCGTTTGCATATTTAAGATGAAATTAATAATGCAAATCCTTCATTCCATAATGACGAAAGTTGTTCCCATCAAATACAATTAGCACGTGTAAGCGACTAGCTCTTTCCCCATGATTCTAACTGGCTTTATAAGTTTGTCTGCTGTTTTGTGTACATTAACATATATATTTAAGCACAAATATTTAATTGTTTCTTATCTTTATTTACATTTTCCTTAATATTTGGACATTTGTAAAGCAGGTGTTTATATGTTTTGAGGTTAGATTAATTATTAATTTTTTTCTCGTTATTTGTCGATAATGATTGATAATTGAAAATTCATCACTGATCTAGAGAGTACAAAAGTAATAACCTGTTTTTAAATCAAGTGTATATATGCGTATTACATAGAAAATGAAACATGATACATTTTTTAAATTGGTAGATACAATATAATAATATATAATATATGTATAAAATATATAAAGTTGATATGCCATTTGAAGAATTTATACAAATATCTAAACGTGTTTTAGGATATCACAATCATCCAGAAAAAGAACAAACATTGGCCATGAAAATTAAAATAAAAATTAAGTAAAAACAAATGTAAGAAAACGTGCTTTACATTGAAAAGGTAATATTAAGTACAAGGGAAATAAAATAATGATAAGACGAAAATGAAATATAAAAAATTTATAACAATAATATATTATTATTATTATTATTATTATTATTATTATTATTATTATTTTGAAAGGTTCCTCATAGACAGTATTATCGCTGAATTGTATGATATAATACATCATTTATCAAACCGAGATATTATTTTGATGAGGAAACTTTCATCCGAGGAAAAGCATACAACGTTTATAAACCAAATAAAGACCAAACAAAATTGCGTTCACATGTTATAATTTACTAGTTATAATGGCTGTGTCTGATGCAATCATGGAATGTTGATATTTGTTTGAGAAAATCATACACAACTATTACTGGGTTATTTGTCTATGTTGATTTGTATTTACTATGTGGTCATTTTATATTCAAATATGAAGTGTTATCGAAATGCACATAACATGAAACCCTACAAAAGATAAGAGATGTAAAAATTATAGAGAAAATTTCGATGCATTTCCTTAGAGTCACATACACAAGGTAGTCTGTTTGCTCATTGCCCACCATTATACAAACCAGAGAAAACACATTTGCATTTAAAATACAAACATTGCTACTAACAGAAAAATACATAAGAACAAATTACCAATAAAAGAATAATAAACAATCATAACATGTTAAACGTTTAAATGTATTAGTAATCATATATGAATTTGAAAAATTGAAAAGAATAAAAAATAAAATAACAATAAGTTACGACAATTATAGATTAAATTAAAAACCGGCGTATTACTTTTGTAGACATGATATTCATTTTTTATTAAAATATTTGTTTAAATTAAAAAGTAAATAATATAAAATGGATTAAGATATATTGAAGAAAATTCGTAAAACAATTGCATTACAAACTAACCACCCCAATAAATATTGTTTAGAAAACAAACACACAGAAAGCTGGGTCAAAACCGCTAATTTCCCTACCATAGGCAGGAAGTTAGTACCGTCGAGCCTTTCCATAAATTACCATATACGAATTAAAGAATAAGCTGCAGACAAATCAGGCCATTATCAACTCTAATTCTATTCTTCATGTCGGCACAAATGATGTAAACAGCACCTCAGTTTCTGAGATCACAAGTGCTTTCATCAATCTTATTAAGCTTATCAGATCTCTGTTATCTACAAGCATAATCGTATCTGCTATCATTCCAAGATCAATCCATTTAGAAATAACTGGCGAGAAAGTGAAAAGTGTCATTAGGGGCATAAAAGCATTATCTTCAAAACGAAATATTCAGTTTAGACACACGTACCAAGTATTATCACATAATATTCAGCCCTTCAGTGACAATAATGCTATTCAAAATGAAAGAGTAGTATTAACTTGAAACGTATTCTTGTTATCAGACAGTTCTTCATTAATACAGTAGTTCATTTGATCTAATGCATTTGCATTGTATAATGCATTTGCATTCAGCCAGTACGAGAGAGAGAGAGAGAGAGAGAGAGAGAGAGAGAGAGAGAGAGAGAGAGAGAGAGAGAGAGAGAGAGAGAGAGAGAGAGAGAGAGAGAGAGTATGTGTGTGTATGTGTATGTGTGTGTGACTACATCTATTTTTTCTATGAGCGGAACAGACTTTGAATAGAAATATGGATTGTATGAAAGATGGAGATTGTCAAGATGAATTAAATCTTGAAAGACTCTCTGTCAGTCAGTTATTTCTTTATCAAATAAAAATAAAATAACGACGAAACTGTGATTGTTCCTATCCTGATAGCGTAAGTTAAAAACAACGTTGGCACAGCATTGTAACAACGTTATACAATATCTTTGTAAAATTATATTATGTGTTGTACATGCTGTTATAATCAATGCACATATGTGTCATTTGTATTTTTTTAAAAATATTTTTGTGATTAGAGGATTGTTAAAATAATGTTCATGTATAATGTTTTTGCAGCATTGCTAGAACGTTATATCCCCACGTAACCTAATCACAACCTTACGGCAACGTTAGTTAGCTGGGTAAGTCGTGTAAAGTAGTATGTGAGACTGTTGAATATGGTTTTATTATTATGGGGTGTAGCATTTATACTAATCCTCAGTATGTATTCTTACCGTTTGGCAGACTTGCAGTTTGGAGACTGGATTTTGGATCAGACTGTATACATGACTTTAGTCGCGTGATCAAAAAAATAATATTCAGTGGAATGTGGAAAATAATTTTAAATAATATATTCAACCTAAAACTAATGGCTACGCTTTTAAAATGTTTTTCTGAGTTGCCTTACAGAAAGCATCCTACTAACATAGATTTCTTAGCCACTTGCTCTAGCGTTTGGCTGTCAGGTAGATATCAGAAATGTAAGCGTTAACGGGTTTTTTTCCGTTTCTTTTTAATTGGTTTGCTTGTTTGTTTGTTTGTTTGTTTGTTTCGGGTGTTTTTAGCATGTTCCTGCCAGATTTGAGCCTGAGTTATGTTTTTCCAGAGGTTGTTCATATTTACATGCATGCTTAAGGAGCCAAAAGGTGAATTCTAATTAAGTTTTGCTTGTTTTTCATTTCAAACCATTTTCCCTTGTGATATATTTGATCAACTTCTGGCCTTAGTCATTGTTTTGGTTTGGACTTTCCATTCTTTGTTTGTCATTGAAAATTGCTGTGATTTTAAGACAATTTTTAAAATGGTTTCCTTTGTTCTCTGTTTTAATAGTACTTTATTCCTCACACGCTACGACTGCTTTCATCTTGGATTTTTCTCTTTTCAACTTTCAGGATTAATATTTTGGATTTATCATATCGAGGCAATGGAAACTAACTGAAACTGCTGACCCGGGCTGGTCTGAGCCTTTATCAAACACGCGACCTTTGGACCATGAGCCCGACGCTTCATCAAATTAGCAACAGTAGCCCCCTTGAAAAAAATAAGCATATCAGCGGAACATGCACGAGATAAAGGGACTGCAAGGCATATATTTCTCATCTTACATATAACCAATCGGGTATCTAAAAACACTTTTGAATTTCAACATTAATAATATACACAAAAGAGGAGAGTTCTGATTTTTTTTAAAAAATTAACCATGTGCAAAACAATTTATCGTAGCAAACATCGCGTGTCCAAAGAATAAGGCGCTGTTTGCTAAGAAATCAATAATTCCCAACAACATACGCAAAACATACACAAAACACATAAATACATAAGCATACATTTTGGCAAATGTTTAGTATATCTCTTTTCTAGAGATCTGAAAAGGGCCTTTTGGCTTTGTTAACCAAAGTCGGTTAATATTAGAGGCACCGTTTCATTGGTCTTCTGTTTCTCAAGCGTCTTCTCTCCAAGGATCGGACTGAAACGGACTGGAATGTTGCACCAGTCAAAACGCGCGTTACAAAAGTCAGGTAGAGTGTATGGTCTGTCTTCCAATCAGAATGGAACGGATCTGTGACTATACTTTCAATATATATGTGTGTGAGAGTTCCTACAGTTTACCATGGTGGAACAGTTCAAATACCTTACCTATAGCGGAAAAAATATAGACAATGTATTGCTGCGGAAACATCGTATACTCATAGCGAGAATGAAAGTCACCATCCCTGGCTCATCGTGCTTGTGATAATTCTGTATAAGAGGCATACTTTTTTTCACTGTCCCAATTGTACTAAGATTCCAGAAGGAAATGAAAAGATCTTTCGGAGCTGTTGAATCTACCCGACATTGCCGAATTGATTTTGACCCTACCGACCAAACTTTTGAGCGATGATGACATCAAACATTACAAGGACAATCATCAATATGCTACAGTGCTGGCTCACACTTTCTCGGGATATGATGGACAATTTCTTTTGAAATATTATTAAGCACATGGCACGGATGTCCAACAGTCGCCATGAACGGAGTCAAGCTCATCTACATGAAAGCGGAACAAGTACAGTTTTAAAATTCCAAGTGTTATTTGGTCACACCTTTTGAGTAGAATGCCTAAAACAATGGAATAACAGAAACGGCAAAAGGTTATATTCCACATATTGTCAATACAAAAGGTGATCAAAACGTTGTGTTCCCGCATTTGCCTGACATTTGCACAAAGATCAACGAGAAGCACGTTACGTTTGGTACCAAACTCACTCTTCAAATCTGTTTGACTTTCAAAATGAAATGTTGTAATATTGTCGATCTGATATGGTTGTGTTGTTAAAAATTTCAACAATTATTCATGTATCACTTATGTATCGACCCTTTTAAAATACGTTTCTACCATCGCTAAAGCTTGTGGATTATTCTATCGAAAGACGCTCCTGCTTGTGAAAAACGTAATAATAATAACTTAATAAACCGTTATTACCCCACCAAAACATTGTGTTGGTTCCATTACTTGTGTAAAAGTGAAAACAAATTGACAAAACATGCTAGAAACGGAGGGGAAAATAAATAAGAAAATTAAAACTCTTTCTGTGGATGCTTGGGATTTAGAAAAGCATCACAAATTCTACAAATTCCAAGAATGCTTATATCACGGATACACCACTTGTTTTCCACAACGAAACCTGAAAAGTTCTTTCTCAGAGTTATCACTGAATGGTTGCACGAGCAAACTTACCAACGACGCTTGAGGTTAGAAAATCAAGGATTCCAAGTGATAGAAATGTGTGAACATGATTATGATCGACGTTTCAAAGCCGATCCAGAATTTAGACGCATTGCCGAAAATTACGACCTTGTGGATGGAATCCACTCGACAGTTTTAAGTACGAACCAGCGGGACACAGTTGCTACACTACGTGGACGAATCTCAAGCAAAGCAAATCTAATGCATCGTTGTGTGTTCATGTATCCTTGGGTGTGAAAAAAAATGCTCGATTCTTTACCAGTCGTCCCGAAATGTTGACAGAACACATTGACATGGAACACATTCGATAGTACGAAGTATTCAACGAATGTAAAGTGTTAGCCACCACCAATTTGTACCATGCACACTACTGCCAAGGAAAAATGATGTTTCCTTTACGCCTTAAATGTGTTGAAGCGTGCAATCAAGACGAACTATGTTGCCACACGGTTGAAGAACGGAATTTGACAGGAAAGTGGGTACTTGTTAAATTATTTCATGCTCTACATAGTGGATGCCAACGATTAAAAATATACAACATTTCGAACATTCCTACCACAAAAAATATCGAAAGGACAACGTGGAGAAGAACCAAGAATAGTTTGCCAAAATCATGTTGAATTGTTTATTGGGAAAGCTCGCAACGTCCGATATTGCCGACGAAACACTTGGCAGACCCATATCGCTACTTTTGACTGGTGAACAACAAATGAAATAAATGAAACACGTTGAAATCACCCGTGAAGATTTGATCTTGGTACATTACAAAGAAGTGACATAGTTCGCAATCACGACGAGTTTGGTAATGTCATCATTGCAGCATACGTGACATCCAATGCCCGTTTATAATGCCTTGGAACATTTCGGAGATCGAGTTCTCTAGTTTTTACACTGACATTTGTATGTACATCGATCACCCTGGTAGCCATCACCCACATATCAAAGGGGGTCGTTTAGTACAATGGACTGAAGAACAAAAAGAAAACACTATTGTAAGGTTTTCTAGCGGCGGCAACAAACACTATTGATGCCAATACAGAGACCGACATAGATAAGTACATACCAAAGCAAAGTCAAAGGACTGACAATGAACTATCATGCGAGTCAAGCAGTCAACTTTGATGTCTAGAAACAAGCTTTGGAGTCCGGACATGATTAAGACTTTCGTCTGAAAACAATGAATTCACAAAAATGCAACATTTACGAAATCACCAAATTATCAGTCGACCTTTAGAGAAAGTTCATCAGATTGTGTACCCGAGACAAAAGTATTAGGCAGTACAGTTGGCTGGATTATTTCCCTCTTACGATACATTCTGTCGAAAACACATCATCATCGAGTGCTGCCCATAATGAAGTTGATATGACTCGCCGACAGTCAGTGGAGACAGATTCCATTATGTAAAAAATACGTGTGCGCTTAGTTTTACTTCAGTGTTTTTGCTCCTGAAACAATGTTATCTGCAAGATGTGTACACCACACTCCACGACCCAAGAAAGAACGTTTCTCCATATAAGGAAAAGGAACGTGACTCCCAATTAAAATAGCTAAACATTGGAATGTTTTTTCAGTAATGATCACATCCGCCAAATGGTGAAAAAGTTAATACCCATCAGTCAAAAAAATGCAGTTTCAGCGAGGAGGAATTCTACCCATATTATAGCACCGTTGTTAAATGTGGCTGATCAACTGTTGGACTTTTGGAAGGAGTGATGAGATGAGATGGAAAAAGACAAAAAAGACATCTTTTACTGGAAATGCATCACACTTGTACCTTTGTATCTTATTGAAGTACGAACACTTACTATTGTTCAGTGCAAACGATGAATGCAACTCCATCGGTGGAACGAACAACGAATAATTCATTTACCATTTAATCCTAATCTCACCGATATGCCGCAGTTACAACGAGATTTGCAATCGTTCATGGATCGAACCGACTTGTCAGAAACGGAAAAATTCCAACGCGTTCCGACTGTTTCACAAGAAATAGGTAGACGAAACAGATAAACCTACTATGAGAGATTTTTAGACTGTCATGAAAAGAGAATAAAAAGCCACTAATATAGACACCGCCGTAGAGACGGAAGATGAGGACACATGAAATGTGCTTCAAATCTCAACTTGTTTGTTGACACCTTCCCCTACTCGCAGTCGAGATCAAATGAATGATTGGGTCAAAAAGAGAAGAAAACAATTCAGCCGAAAAAATAAATAAAAAGGGAAGACAGAAGTGAAAAAGATAAATCAAGGAAAAAGTCCAAAAAATACTACACCAACATCAATCTAACAGCAGTCACTAGTCTCTACACTGGCAAATAGACAAAGGCGCCGAGATTCTGATCTAAACTTTCAGAAAGAATTGAAAAAAATGACACGTTCATTTTTTCACTACTGAAAATCCTGGAACGAAAGCCAGTGTTGTAGAACGTTTTCAAAGAAGGTTGGAAGGACGCAAGTGGAAATGTTTTACACATCAGCACGCTCTCAAATATATAGACATGTTACACCGTTTAGTCAAAGCTTTCAATCGGTTGTACCATCCAAACATCGGATGTGCACCCGAACGAATGATCACAGAATAAGAAGTTATGGTGTTTGTTCAATTTTTGGAAGGTCACCCACTACAAAAAATAAAAAAGTGTTTAAGACCTGTATTATTTCGCATTGGAAAAACCATATGCACTTTTGGCAAAGGTTATTTACCTAACTGGACAGCCGAATTGTTTCGTATCACTGGACAACTGCGTGGACGTGATCCTCCTATCTATATATTTGAAGACATTAACAGAGAACTGTTAAAGGCAACTTTTCACTTTTCTAAGTTACAATGAATGACGTTAATAAGACGAAAACGTGTACGATATCGGAAACATTCTCTCTCAAATCAACGTAAAGTGGGTTAAACGACTTCAGTAAGTTAAAGTACGTTGCAAAGGATATCCATCTTGTGTTTATTCTAAGAGTCATCGACTATATAAAGAAGTAGAAGTGAACATAATGCCGTTAATACTGCAGATACCTCTCATTCTCAGAGTTCCTGTTTCTAAGAACTACAAATATAACCTCTGTGGGTGTGGTATGGAGAACTTATTCCTTAAACTTAAATCGTCTTTCTCTATCAAATCTTTGTTTTGCATTGTGTCATCTGAGTAGCGAATGCTAATTTGAGCCTGCACCAAGGACTCAAACAACTGTGGACAATTTTACTCGGCAGTTTTATTAGTTATCTTCTTCCCAGTCCTTCGTTGAAACATACTACTGACAGTAAAACATCAGCAATGGTAGACTTGCTGTCAACGCCAGTCACCACGACAACTCTTCCAGTCACAACAGCAGCAGCAACCTTCCTTTGGAATATATGGAAAATTATTCTCCTCTGACATAGAATGACTCCTCCCATTCGTCCCACGTACTCATAGTTCCGGTTACAATAAATAAGTATGATCCAGACTCATGCACTTTTAAGATGCGATGTTTTGGTCTATCAATAACATTTTCAATAGGAGTAAAACAACTATACCACTTACTAAGGATGTCTCGTCAGTGCTTTCCTCTCCATCTTTGACTAATACCCCTACAACTGCGCTCCATAATGTTTTTTCGTGTGGTGGTGGGAGGCACATCTACTATATCTTCATCCACGTATTGTTTCATCCCACCATTGCAAGTATTAACATAGTTTTAATAACGGCCATAATACACCAGGGTTTCTGATTACCACGTTTTCGGTGAATTCAACTAGATGTTTTGCAAAAAGTGCCTCGCAGGGTAACAACAACATTTTGAATGTTAACGTTCGACGTTTATAGTTTTCCTTTGTTTTATCTTTAAAAATCGCTGGCTCGCCTGTGTCAACGCCAACCCGGCTGATACACACAGGCAAATCAATTCATAAAACGATATTTTGAATGTCTACATTGGATGTTTGCAGTTTTCCAGTTTGATGTTCAAAAATCACAAGCTCGCCAGGGTCAGCACTAATAACATCTCGACTGGTAAACTCAGTCAAATCCGCTTTGGTGGCGAACCTGTTTAGATCTAATTCAGCACCGCGTCGGGCTAAGTTAATAACACTTTGTTTAATGTTACTTCAGTGTAAATTCAATAAGTGTTTGCGGACTGGTGAACGCTCAAGTGCTCACAACGCTTTAACAAAAAAATGACCGCATAATGCCCCGTCCAGTTTGCATCGGTATAGTTGAATAAAACAGCGGTCGATGACTTTGTTAAATAATGTTAAACATCAAGTGGTGGTGCAAGTCAATATCAGTCGAATATAATAAATGATTGGTTGTCATCGTATATGTGATCCAACGAGTGCTAGGTCCTGTTGTATAATCTAGGTTAATAATGCCCGTTTGACGTTTGGCTGACACCATCGATGCAAGTTCATACCGCAGAAAGACGCCGCGGAAATGTTTGCTGACTTTAGTGAACGCGTAGCCTTATGTGAGTTGTTCTGGGTAGTCGAAGACCTCGGCCAGATGGTATTGTGTGAGTTGTTCCTGGTAATGTCCCCCCACCACCCCCACCCCCACTTTTTTCATGGCCATTCAGGATGCTGTTCAGACAACCCATAACGACGACGCTTTTGCAACTCCTGGAGCCGTGGCTACTAACAACACTGGAATTGATGCAAGGAATGGAAATATTCCACTTGTCTTTTGCAGTTGCATCACCTCTGATGTAGATCATTTTAATGTCACTGAGGCATTATCTCGTTTGGCCGCATTAAGCTGATAAAGTTTTGTTGGGGTCAACTACACGGGGACAATTCTAGTCAAATTTATTTGCCATCTAAATGCCCCGCAATATTACTTGTTGCTTACGCGTTTGTGGTGTGCGCGAGAAACGACGGTGTCGACATGGTTCCAGACTGCATAAACCACAACAAACGTAGATAGTCAAGGTTTTAGCACAGGCATCCAGAAAGTCAATGCAGACGTGTCCTGCACTTGTAATTATATTTTATTTTTTTTATTTATTAAGATCCCTAGCCATGCATGAATAATACTGTAAATATCTTTTGCTTCAATCTATCAATACAGGCTCTCCAATATCAAATGCGGGATCGAATGTATCTTCGAATCGAATGTATATTCGAATTGGGTCATTGTGAAACTATACATTATTAGTTTTGTATAATGCCTTTTGTGCCGTTCGAGCATTTTCATTGATGATTTTGCTAACCAATGCTGACATTGTTTCTGTTGATGGTCGTGTAATCGCCTTTCATTGACGAGTCACTAATCATTATATTCAATCACGAATCGACCGAAACGCTCGCAATGCCAAATTCTTTAACCGACACGCAGCAAAGTTCTTGTTTCTATCAACAACAGGCATTGCAACTTGGTTAGCGGTTGGTGCAGCGCAAGCCCCTGCAAACAATCCTTGGACAACATCAGTGAGACCTTTTCCGAAATATGTCCTGCAAACGTGTTTAAGCGCGTTTACAACACGCACCAGTATTACATGTCCACGTATGACCGTCATTATATTGAGTATTAGGTCGATCTCTAATGTACAGTGTTATTATTAAAGTTGCCCTACGGAGATCTACCACATGCCCGCCTTAGTCTACTGGGTAAAACGAATATTTACCAAACGGTTAGTATGACATAGAGGATAAACCAAACAGTAGGTACCTCGGCATCATTTGTCCGTCGTCTCAGATTCGCTTTCATAAATACCACTGATGGCAGCACAGGTTAAATGATTTTGAATCGCTGATGTAATTTTGACAATACCGTCGAGATATAGTGTCCCATGCGTATAAATCGTTTGTCATCGCAAATATCGACAGGCCAACCTAAAATGTATCTTATTAACGACCGTTTCATGTCAACCAAGTACAGTGTAGATTCGATTAAATATGACAGAGCTGAGTGTCATCTCATGTTCACGTATAAACAATTTTGAGTCTTTGCCGGTAAACAACGTGATTCTTCCTCGAATCTTTTCATTAATCGATGCCATGTCATATGCACCAGAGTGAAGTTCAATATTATTCCAGGTGTCGCCACTTTCTGCAGAAAATACAAAAGAGTTATTTGCATCAAAAGCACCAAACTCAAGTTTGTGCAATTCCCCCGGAGAATTTGTGTAGAACACGTCATATTAAATTCTCGTTACACTGATGAGATTGTGATAATCGAGGTAACGCTCTGAGTTGTATTTACAATAACACGTTGCATCGTAGCGTCTCAATAGCCTGAGAACTAATCATCGGTGTCGTAATATATATCATCCACGTCTTCAACAAGTTCATTCATCAACGCGAGAAATGTTTTCCAGTCCATGATGTAACTGGTGAGAAATCGCTGACAAATCGATGCGGTCTCATTAATAACTGCCGTTGCGTTGTTGCGTGCGCAAACTAATCCCACAAGTGTTTCATTTGTCTTTTGTTGGTCAACAGACAGGCATTTTAGCAGCACGGGTTTGGATGTTTCATGTTTTCATTTGCCTACACGACCATGAAGGTCGTTTCCATATTTCTCTTCTGATGGGGATAAATATCTTTCTTCCTTAGGAGGCACATCGTCAAGTTGTTGCCACACAACCCCATACAATTTTTGCAACAATGTATTGTATGTTCGCTTAAAATTATCATAATATGGCTTGTTCTTTCTTGCAGCTCGGCGACAATCTAGTCCAGTACTTAAATACCATTCCATTACACTTCCCTGACATTTCCCAGTTGATGTGACCCATTCGCATGTCGGATGGTATTTCCCGCTGCAACACATAGTAATTAAATTACTTTGGGCCAGGTATATTAACGACAAATTCTAGGGGACAACTGTAGAGTTCCTGCTATGAGTTTTCATTATATCTTTGAACTGGTGTTTCTACATTTCACCTGTAATCAGTTGGTTCTTGTTGTGGAAGATTTGCTAGTGCCTCTCCAATATCTTCTTGCATGATCTCTAACCTTGAATTTATTATATTTGTGCTGGTGCACGAATGATCGGACTAGATCGTTGTTGTGTTTCTATCATCGCTGCAGTGGTTTGCGCGAATTTCCATGTTTGATCCACAGTTTCCGCGGTTTTGGCTACAAGTTCTTTTGTTGGTTTAATCAGCGATGCAAATGTTTAATTTGAAGACCACAATGAGATCTTCACGTGCAGTTTGTCGCGATTGTACATATCTCTGATACTTTTCAGCCAGAGATAACATTACCAGTCAGTTACTGGTGTTTACGAGCAGGTTTATGGCTTCGCTTTCCATACTCTTCTAAGACATCACTGGCAGACATTTTACATGTACATCATGGCTGTTAAATTGTTGTATCACCTATCCCGCACGAAATTTTTTCGGGGTTTACCAGTCAAGTCAATAGTAAGAAAACCATAGGAGTACTTAGTGACCTCAGCAAACATATCACGAAATTCATCCCAGGAATTGTCGAGCACCAAGTCTAATGCATGTTTGCAAGACCATGCGCGCCAGTTGCCTCGAAATATTTTCAGCATGTTATGTTACAGTTTTTACGAATCACATTAGGCACGTGTGCGAATCATTGAGCCAAATAGATCAAATTTGTATTTTTTGTGTAGATCTTTTCTGTGTAGACATCGTGTGAAACAATTCTCGCGGAACTGATTTGATGTAAATGCATCACGTCGCAGTAGACGATAAGATTATTTTCACTAGATTCAAGGTCGTCAATGGTAAGAGCTTCGTCAATTGAGGAAAAGAAGTCAACCATTTACGATTTCCTTCTTACATCGGTTGATCATCAGCCGACGGTGGAATCACATACAACCGATCCCATGTTAACCATCTCAAAATAATTTTCCTGATCCAACCTTATCAATAGTTAACGAGCGAACTGAGGTTGGAAATATATCACCGTATTTCTTTGGTTTAGGCTCTGCTTCCGCGAAAATGTCAACGACGGCGAAAGCATCAGACAATTTCCTTTTTCGTGATGCTATGTTTAATGTCAATACAATTGTTGTATAAAACACGATCATAGTTTCATATTATCTGCGATGTCGCACGAAAACTCATACCTGAAGTCTAACTCGAGTTCAAAAACGTAATGATCGAAATGCAGCTGCTAAAAATTTTATTCGATGAGGACAATTTCACATTCGTAGGAACATCCAGGTCTTGTTGACGCGTTAGCCACTGTAGATGTTTCCAGCATAAGATTCAGTGAATATCGCTGATGCACTTGAATGTATTTATGCACGGGGACCGTTAACTTGGTCACAATTGCAGTCCATCCAGGTACAGAATTTTTCGATCTGTTGCTGCGCTGTTAACAAAACAGCGTACGCGGATTTGTGTTGGACATGTAAATATCCATCGTGACGATGCAATTGTGGAACGAGTTAATCGTATTCTTGCGGGACTGTTATTCGGAAATCAGTACGCACAAGAATTGTTAATGAGGTCTGGGAACCAGAGTGCTCGATCTCATGAATGGGTAACACGATTTTTATTAGTCATACAAGCACTAAATAATGAAATTACATGCGTGATTGGATTCATAATCATCAGTCCCGTAGTCTGGTAGACCGTTGGGGCACCACACAAGACCGAACAATCAGCTTCCTCCATTCCTCTCGATTTTCCGTCTTTCTCACTGAGTCGCTCAATGTCAAGCCTGTCCACTCTCGAATGTTGTCTTCCCACCTCTTTCTCTGCCTGCCTCTCTTTCTTCTTCCTTGTACAGTGCCTTGCAGGATTGTCTTAGCAAGTCCTGATGATCGTGAGACATGCCCATACCACTGCAGTTTACGTTTTTTCACTGTGCTCAGGAGGTCTTCGTGAGGCCCAATGGCTTGTCTGATCCTTTGCCGTATTTCTTCATTGGTGACACGGTCTTTGTATGAGACGCTGAGGATCTTTCGGAAGCATCTCATCTCTCTGGCTTGTATCCTTTTCTCTAAGTCAGCTGTTATGGTCCATGATTCACAGGCGTAGAGAAATAAGGAGATAACCAGTGAGTGCATCAGTCTGACCTTTGAACTGAGTGCGATGTTCTTGTCATTCCAGATGGGCTTCAGTTTTGTCAGCGCTGCTGTTGTCTGCGCAATCCTGGAGAGTACTTCAGGCTTCGATCCTTCATCTGTTACAATTCCCCCCAAATACTTGAAGCTGTGGACTGTTTCTAGCTTCGTACCTTGGACCCTGATGTCAGTACTGATGTCCTTGGTGTTGTTGGTCATCAGTTTGGTCTTCTCTGCGCAGATTTCCATGCCGTAGGCTGCGGAGGTTTTGTTGAGGCTCTCTACTAAGCTAGCTATTTCTTGTTCATTTCCTGCTAG